>JAHZMV010005709.1:0-53610 GCA_027743765.1 Coecobrya sp. COE2
TCTAAGTACACAGAACGACATAGCATCTTTTTCAAATGCCACCAAAAGCCATATCAACTTTTTCACTGCAGGCAACGATAAGCAACATTCTTTCTTTTATTTTTAGCCTAGTAAGTACATCATCATATATGGATACACGCAATACCGTCAATGTCCAACTGAAACAACTAACTTGAGCCTCAGCAACTTTCTTTGAAAAGATGAATACCTACGTACACTACTTTCTCTGTATGTACTTTTAGGTTTCCATTAAAATAAGTTGAAAGAAAAAAAAATACAAGGAAAAAGTTTGATGAAAAAGTACTATGATGATGTGAAATACTAGCATTAAAATTACTTGGTGTTTGCAGATTGCAGTGTTTTCTTCTGTGTACACTTGTCACTGTTCAGGAAAGCTGATTGAAGGTTTCCCATATTGCACAGGATCTGGGTTACTGCTGCTACTCTTCTGTAGATACTCCATGAAATTCCCTTATTTCTCTGTTCATTATGCTGGTAACGACATGATGAGGTGGCTTGACAACCTTGACTATTTAATTTCATCCCTTTCTCGTACAGATTTAAATTATAGGTTGAGTAGCAAAAATTGGGTATGACCTGCATCTTATTTGCATACCTTCATATATTTTTCATCGTAAGGATCATGAAACAGTTTGTCGTAATACGTTACGTTATTGCTGCTGTTACAAATGTCGAGCTACTTATATGACTTCTATGTTATGACGCACATAGGGAATACATACTAGAACCTGGAAGCAAAGATTAGAAAAAAGTACAAGATATAAATAAATTTTCGTAGAAAGCTTAATGAAATCATTGAGTAAAACAGAAAGTTAACTATTCATAAGCAGAACGTACAATGCCTTATTCACATTTCGAATTGTTTCTGTTGCATGGCATGTGCTAATGTTCGTTTTCATCAAAGATCGTCTAGAAGGAGATGATGTTTGTTTGCTGCAAGAAACGAGAGCAAAGGTAAATAAATAAATTTGTGTACTCTATCATTCAGTAAACATATCTCTGTATTTCACGTTTAATATACTAAATATAGTATTAATATTATGTATAATAATAATAAGTTGCTCAAAAGGGAATTATATACGCTACTCACTGCGAGACAGTTTTAAAACTGCTGCTGGTGATTCTGCTGTTCTTCGCTCAAAATATTTACGTCAGATACACCTACAGCAGCAATAATAAATACACCTACAACCGGAACACTCATATTATAGTCATTTGTAGTCCAACAAGGAGTACAGCTACAGACTGCAGAGTTCCATCTTTGTGTTTATATAGCGTGACGATGTGACGACAATGTTGCTGTCAGAGACAAAACAACGCACATACATACTAAACAAGCAAACGACTGTAAAAAGAGAGGAAAATTCCAGTTTCCCGTAGTTTCTCCTTTTTCTTTTATTTCCAGTAGAAGCAGTAGAAGGAAGGATGCAAAATATTATTATTGTGTGTGGTGTTGAATGTGTGGAACGCGAACGCGTGGATCCGGCCAGAAGATGTAGAGATGTACACATTTTGTCTTACGATCATACAAGCAAGCGTGTTTTTATGTTTGCCTTGTCGTGTGTGTGTCTGTGTGATTATGAAGGCGGTAGCAGTAGCAGCAGGTAGCCAAAATAGGCAGCGTCGGTAGTAAGTAGTAGTAGGTGTACAGTGTACACAATCAAGAATGAGAATGATTCCAAGTAGCGGCACGTTCCTATCCTGAGGGATCAAAGTTTTGTAAACTAAACGCTTTCTCTCTTCAAATAATACAACCTATGCATCCATCACACACACAACAAGCAGAAAGAACAAGTATGTAGGTGTTTCTCCTTCTCTAGACGGGAGTCTATGAGTCTATGAAAATATATTTGCATGCAGATATGTATATTTTTTTGTATGCAATTGCACGGTCTCGTACAAAATGAGAAAGTAGACAACATGTACCGTGGAGGATGGCACATGTTTTGTTCTAATTAGGCGAGGAAGAGCGTTGAGAGGCTGGACGGTTTGTATGGTGGGATTTGTGAAGATTTAATTCTTTAGTGTTCTCTCATGCTCATCATCATCATCATCGCCTTAGCTGTCTTTGTGTTTTACCATTTTCAGTGTATTGTTTGTAAACATTAGGTGTGCAATATATACGCAGAAAGCAAAGCAGAGAAAGAAATTCTGGAGACTGGTGGTGGTGGTTCATATATTTTGACACAACAGATCGCATGTCATATTCCCAGGTTTGCAATGCAATTGAAATGAGAGAGTGAGAGCGGCTTAATTTGGCGCATGAATTATGGATACCTGTTATCCAAACATGACAAGGTAGGTAGTAGGTGTGGTGATGGTTTGGGGAGGCATGGTAACTTCTTGTTATTATTCACCTGTTTTCCGTCGTCTAGAGAGACGTTACAGTAAAAATTTTAAAAGTTCATTTTCTCTATTGTCAGCTATACCTTGGGAAGGAAATTGAGAAATAAAACGAGAGCTTAAACTTCCGAGTTTGTCAATATCGGAACAGCGATTATCTTTCAAGGTCACTTTTCACTGTCTTTCTCTGATAAAATGTCAATGGTACTCACATATATCATTGCATATGTTTCTGGAAAGATAATGGCACTGTGGTTATTGCACGGCGGGTTCATATTGGAGACTTGCCTGAGAAAGACAAACAATCTCACTCTTCTCTCCTGATTCCCAACTGATATAACAATGTGAGTGATTTACAATTGTGAACACTCAACTCCACCACCATCATCATCGCCATCACAATAAAACCTCCCACCCACCTACCACACCACTTGTCAACGAATCAATCTGCCTCTAGTGCACATTGTACTGGTTATACAGCTATTATAAGAGTGGCGTAACTTGCTTTACAGATTTGTGCATGGTGAGGACTGGCGATGATGACTGATTGACAGCAAAATCCTTCTGTTAACTGAATGGAACCAGTCACATCACATCATCAATTGCATTGTTGTTTGATTGCATTTGTTGCCTTGCGTTAGCTTTGTGCATCAATATAGCAAAGCAAATACGTAGAACTTACAAACTTACAAGTTAATTCTCAAGACTACACCTAAAATACCACGTGGCAATGCCGCGTCGAAAATAACCATCATTCTCTATTCTTAATCCATCATAACGAGACAGGTTATTGTCGTGCATAGTGTGAAACATGCTATAGAAATCGGTATTTCTATAGTAGACTGTTTATACACACTTTAAATATTTATTTAGCAAGTCGTCTTTTCAACTCACAGACATTTGGTGAAATTAAAAGTTAACAAAACTTGTGTTTACTTTATGCCAAAATAAATGAGGAAGGTTCTAAAGGGAATAGTTCAAGAAAATTAAAAATAACGTAATTATCTACTATCGCAATAAGAAAGAAAGGATATTAAATCATAATACAGTATGCGTATGTGTAAAAAAGACCACGCACTACTGTAGCGATGCAAGTAGTTTATTCAGTGACGATCTGATGTGACTTTGATTGTTGTAATCATGGCGTGTGTAGATGCCCATGTCGTATGTAACATGTGTACCTCCTGTCTATATGTCCTAAATTCGTACAGGATCAAGATCAGCTTAATTAATTGCGATACGCAATGAGGCCCACTAATCTTAGGACCTGTTTTATGATGAGGACGATGTTGATGATGTATCCTTTCATGTTTAAAGTGATTAAGAAAAAATGTAGCAGGGAGAGGGAAAGAGAAGCGATTATCACGACTAGTTAGTTTACCTACTGTACCACGACCAACCACCCCTGTTCCTCCCTTCCTTTCTCCCGATTCATTCATAATGAAGCAACTAAGAGAACAACACCATCTCAAGCTGTTTTGTCTTGCCTTTTGTACCAGTTTTATTTTATTTTTTCTAATTTGTGCATGTCTACTACATTATTCTACCGTCTGACATGTGCGCTAAGGGTTTAGGTCAATTAGGTATAGTAACCACTACTTCGTTTTTCGTTTGACAGAGAAGTAATGAATCGACTTACTTTTTTATACATTATTTTGCCATTGCCATTATTTTTTTCTATATGCCTAAGTCATTTTGATATAAAAAAGGGAACTCGTGGTGGTAATAATGGTGCTGATCCCCACTATTATTGCTTTGAATGTAAATACAATCAATATTGATATTTGTTTAAAAATCGATTTCTATGTCTGTCTCTACTTTAAATTGTACTAGATGAGTCTGTCCACATAAATAATAATACATAATAATTCATTCATGGGGTTATTTGTTGAACTTTTACATTTCTATTTGCCCATCATCCACACATACAGTCATGTACACGCAGAAAATGATTACCTCTTCTTATATGATTGACATCCATTATGGGGAATAAAAATGTATGGAAAAAAGTTATGCTGTATTGGCAAATGAAAGCAAGCAGCCAACAACTAAATCGTAATATGCTCATGTAACATATTATATTGTATGGATGGATGTAAGTGTGCACTTCTTACTTTATTTAGGACCGCAGGCATAGCGGTAATCAATAGTAATGATTTGTTAAAGCTTGCACACACGCACGTCCGCTATAGAAAGGAATAATATCGTAGTTTAAGAATAGACACATAACAGCCGTTTCTGTTATCTCCATTCTAGTCGCCATTCACAACAATACAATTCAACTAACCGATTTGTAACAATAAGTAACTTTGTCCCTGGTTACATATTTTTTTCGCAATGTCTGCGAACAAATATTTCGCGAGACAGCTAACCTAATGGATGGAAAATTTACTGAAAAGTGAATGCTACTCGTGCAGTACAAACTATAACAACAAAATTGACATTTGGTGGCATTATTATGATTATTATTATTGGTATGTAGAAACCATGAGCAGTATTATTATTATAGATAAACAGTATTCTGCTGCTTTCTTCTTCGAAAATATGGATGATACTCGTACCACTCATCATCATCATGGTCATCATGTCATGCATTATTAATAAAACTGTTGCAGTCCCAACAAGTAATTTGAACACCTGTGAATATAGACAAAACGAGGTAAAGCGTATCGAGAGTTTATTTATTTTTTAGATTGCGATTTAAAAATAATACTGCTGCATACACGAAGAAGTTGGGAGTGGATGAGCAACGATGGCAATGAATTCAGAGCCGGTGTGGATGGACGAGGAGCTTAAAATATACGTTTCAGCTTTTTGTGCATATTATCCTGTCATGTCAAACTCAAAAAAATATATAATATAAAAAAATCAGTTGGTCGTTGGCAATTGTCTGTTGTACATGTAAAATAAAATAATGATGGACCTCTGTTTTTTCATCCTGGGCTACTTAAAATCTAACTGCAAATGCGAGGTAAAAACAACAACTGCAAGATTGAATTTTTGTGGTTGCTTTTATAATAACAATTGCAAAAACTAATGCAACTACAGCCACGCCGCCACAAATGGTACTACTGGCACTACTACTGCCGGCAATCACGCCTGAATCCTCCTTCCAATTTTTTGAGGTTTACTAGAATAACCTACACTATGACAGAAGCGTAACTGTTACTGAACCTCATCTCATCGTCATTATTGTATTTTTGTTCCGTTTATCGTGTTCGGCTTTGTTAACGTAGAACATAATATTGGAATAACAAGCGTCTTCGTTATCGTCCTCATCATTTTCGGTTATACTTTGTAATTGATACTGTGCTCAGTAAATTATAATCATCGCCTTCATTTATCTTATTTTGGTCTCTAGTCCACTCCTAAATACAATAAAATCCTCGTGCTTAGTTTTTTCTTGTTTTGTTGTTTGAATCTATCTCTGATTTGATAACTGTTTCCTTTTCGCCACGCCATCGTCCTCACTCAGCTCACTTGTCAGCAGCAGGAGCAGTATGCCTACGTACTATGGTAGGTACCTTAAGTAAGCAAGGAGACAGCGAAACTGAAAGATGAATTTTCATAAAAGTCATTATCATTCTCACCTTACAACACATCAGCGTCATCATTCTGAAAGAATGAGACGATTGTCAGGACTTCGTTACCATCAGTAATCCATCAGCTAAGCCAACACACACACACATAGTGAAGCAGGGAGATAGCAGATAGGCAAGTAAAAAAAGAAAAAGCATAAACACACGCAGGTGAGCAAAAAGAGGTAAGCAAAGTTGTACATTCGCTTGCTCACCTCGCTGACTTGACTACACACACTCAGAATAAGTAAGTGAAGACCGTCAATGTGTCTTTCTTCGTCTTGATGTGCAAAATTGAGGACGATGATTAAGCGAAAAGATAACGGCACCCGGCAATCTGCCTGCCTGCCTTGCTTGCATATTAGTATTAATACATTCTGCATGAATGTGTGCACACACATTGGCAAAAAATAGTATGAGTTTTAGGGTGCATACCTACTTGTGTCATGAAGTAGTTTCAGAATTGTATTGATATCAGTAGGCATAATAAGCAGTGTGAGTGTAGGTACACTATGCAATATGCAATAGTCATTAGGCCATGCATGCGAAAAGTATTTTTTCATATCTGTGATATTAGCACACTGGCAGTAAATATGACAATAATAATATATATAACACACCAATGTAAAATGACTTGTACCTATGACTGTAGTATAGTCGTAACTACATCTGAAGTCTAACACAATTTCTCATGGCATATAATACCCTGATATGAAACCAAATTGACTGATGACTGACGGTGTGTGCGTTTCTGATGATAGTAATAGTAATGACGAGATGACTATTTAAACAGAATATTAGCCACGAATGGTGTAAAATACATTATGGCAAGGGAGAAAGACAGAAAGAGGGAAAACAACAAACATGAAATTTATTCTTTTTTCCTACATGCATGCACGCATTATTGCTATTATTATGGGTTACAAATAGTTATCCATCCATCTATCTCGTCAAGACAGACAGCCGGTAAGTTCTGTGATGATGTGTGTCTGTTTATATGTGTGTGGTGATAGGTAGTGTGCGGATTATTGGAATGATAATAGTGAAAACTACTACAGCAATTACCGACCATGCTCAGCAGCACTGTTTATATCACTGTTATTATTATTACTACGATTATTACTATGGAAGCTTTTGTTTACACACTGCATTAGCAAAAACGCATGTCTAAATGTGAACGGGAATTGTACCTAAAATGTTGTATGCGAAATTATATCGAAAAAAATTGCTTTTTGTTAATTTTATATAATTTGCAAACACATTTATGCTCATCAACAACAATAGGAAATGACGATGGCAGTTGATGTTGATGACTGTGGTGGGTATGCTTTTAGCTAAAATGCCTTTATGTGATGGAGTAATGGAGTAGCAAATTTGTGTGTAAATTATGGATTTGTACGTATTTTTTGTAAAGAACGGAACTATAAAACAGCCACCCATCAGGTATTCATACAGTTGTAATGTTGCATAAGTTTATCGGTTTGCTTTCGTATTCTTACCCAAAAGTAAAACGAGAAAAGCACGGTATTTACTACAAATATG
Organism: Coecobrya sp. COE2; assembly: GCA_027743765.1. Taxonomy (NCBI): domain Eukaryota; kingdom Metazoa; phylum Arthropoda; class Collembola; order Entomobryomorpha; family Entomobryidae; genus Coecobrya; species Coecobrya sp. COE2. Next base: position 7,485 of record JAHZMV010005709.1, read on the forward strand.
TTATGATTACAAAAATATAATATGTATGATTTGTGTAAATATTTGCATACTATTTTGAAATACAAAGCAACAAGGGGGAGGGAAAAAATTGTGAAAAATAAGGTCTATAAGTTATTTTCGACTTTTTTTGCAAGGGACGGGCAATCAAGTAGGGACAATTTGAAAGGCAGCAAAGCAAAACGGGGAAAAATAGGAAAGAAAGAAAGTGTAACAGGAACATGAGCATACATGACTTTCCAATAATAGATGAACGGTAGAATTTCCAAGGGACATTTTAGAAGCATTAATGGTGTGTATGTGAGTATGTAAGTGTTTCGTGTTTCGTAGCCATGAGCGTTATATATTTTTGCACCAACATTGTTTGTACAGAAAAAACTTGTATGCATGCAATCGTGTCATCAGGAGACAAATTCATTATATTTTTGTTGGCAAAACAGCCACAAAAGTGACAATGGAATATTTGAATAAAGTACAACTTTCGTTAGGAACTACATAAAACATACATACTAGTACACGAGTATACACACTATTTCGACAACTATCGCCGCATGACGGTGACAAGAATATTTGTTGAATTCGAAAAATGTACTTAACATAACTTTTCAATAACCATAAAAACACTTAAATATCATGAGCTTATCATCATCATTCAAATTTAAATCCAACTTGCGTGATTACAGAAATTTTCTACTGTTGTGTATAAAAAGAATAAGGAATAGTATAACGGTAAAAAATGGAACACAAAAATTCATTCCTTATTGTTCGTTTGTACCTCTTAATTAATGCATTATTTAGGTCGATCTAAATTAATTTCCTGCTCAACTGCTCAGGACAAATTTCTTTTCATCAATTCTTCAATTTCAGCTGCACCACCAACGAATTGGTATATAAAAATGACTATTTATTGAACACAGTAAAACCAACCCATGGTAATTATATTGCTCACACATGTAATTCTACTACTGATGCCACCTACCATAGCATTACGAACAAGTGATTGTGAAAATTGTAATTATTTTGCTATTCTATTTGTGGATAAATTACCATTCCGTGGTTTTGCCTTATCTAATCTATTTTTCTCCTTTTCCGATGTCTATCCACAGCAGCAGATTTTATATCCTTGTCATTCATCCGTCTATAAAATGCAATATTATAATCCTTCCATGATTCACAATCAACCCAAAAATAGTACTAAAACCCCAGAGACTTGGCGTAATTTTCGTATTATATTTTACTGGCTTGGGCGAATGAGTAGTGGAAGTTTTTAAATCTAACCGGAATGTCGTCATCTGCATAGAAAATTACTTTACAGGAAGGGCATATTTTGAAGGAATGCTAATAAAAGTTTTGAAAGAGGTGTATTACGTGGGAGGTACATACAGATAATCCACATAGATTTACGGTATCACATGCGCTTTATTATATAGAGAGAGAATTTTGATACTTGAAATTTCCTTTTTAAGCGGACAATGAACGCAACTCAACGGTTACAACACACACAGGCTGTTTTAATATTGTTTCTTCCTCGTCTTGTCATGTTTTTCACTCATGCATATTCGCTCTTGTGATGAATATGGAAAAAAGGAGGTGGATCAAACTCAAAAACAATTATTACACAAAGGATATTATGATTAAATCTGTGATATTTCCCTATACTATAATTAACTAAAAACTCCTCATTGATTTTTAAACATGCTTACATATACCGTACAATCAGTGTAATAGTTAGTGTATAGTCAGCATTATAGATGTTTCACTATCAGGCTTTCTGTGACACTGGGCACCCACATGACAACGCTGCGTTTTCATGTAACACAAACTTCAATATCTAACCATATTGCTAACAACATGTAAGCATAAACCACCAAATATCAGAGGTAGGTAGGTGGATAGGCACACGCGTAATACAATATTATTACATTATATAAATAGGTGATGTTAATAATTTTATACACTTTTTTAAGGTGTACAATTACAAAATCGTGAATTCGTTTTCCTATTCATAATAATACCTTTCCCAACTGTGTGTGGACGTATGTAGTCTGTATTTTAGAGCCATAATGTTGTAAAAAGCCCCCAAAATATCATAATTTCCTTATATTTTTCATGAGATTTCTTTCACTTAAATGTACTAATTCGTTTTTTATAATAATAGATTTCTAGTACCGTTACTTACTACCATGCAAAGTTTACTAGCTATTAGCTACGCTCTGCCGTCGTCGTCATCAGCTTGAGCAGTACAACAATTTTTGCTTCATTTTGTTTAACCGCTGCGCTGCTCACCACGTCGTCATTATCACCATCATCGTGGTCGGGTCATACTATAATGGCATGTCTTAAAGGTATAACATTTGCTTTTTTGCCAAAGGCTATCCTCTTTGCCATTTTTACATGGTGTAATTACTCCGAAAAGCAAAAAGGACCGTGTAATTTGCCTATTCAACTTGAGCATAAGACCAAGCAACAAAACATGTAAGAAATAATTATACCGTGATATACATTTTTTAATAAATCTAGCCATTCTTTCCACCACAATTATTTCTCATTTAAACAGTAAAGCATAAATACGGCCGGTATTGTTCGCTTATTCTTTTGCCCAATGCGAGATTCTTTTCAATATTTCTGTTAAGACTTTGTTCGTTTACGAAGGTATAAAGTATTGAATTTCCATTTCGAATTATTATGTAGGTATATGTATAGGTTTATACATAGCATGCTGCTCTTCTGTACGAAATTTAGTGTACCAATTTATTTATCTCGATAAAAATACAACAAACAACATAGTAATCTTTCCAGATAAGTGATACACAGGCGAGTATAGAACGAAGTATAGTTCATCGGATAGTTCAGACAGGACCTTGGCTACAATCACCGTTTTGGTGAAGAGCATCATCACCATATTGCTATTTGGGCGAAAAATCCCATATTATTCCTTTTTTATGAAGCACTTAAAAGCACCGTAGTGGTGACTCTATACTTTTTTGGCCAAAAAAGCTCAGCTCAATATGCATGGTAATATTATTATGTTGTTTGTGAGTGAGGATAGATAACAATGAAGATGACGACGACGAGGATGATGGAAAAAGAAAGGCATCAAACCAAATAATAACTACATGCCACACTACTGCAACCACCAACCAACAAAATGCTGATGATGGTCAATCTTTTTTCTTTTATGACACACAGGTAGAGAGGCAGAAAGAGGGAGCAATTTTATGGCAAAGAACAGAAACATGAACTTCGTGTCTAACAACAACGTTCACTTGACAACGAAACGTCCATATTTTTACTCTGTCTATAAAGAATACATTTTACGGGGCTACATGTATGATTTCTAATGCCACTCTACTAACAACATTATCTTCAATATTGGTCGCAACAACAAGCAAGCATGGCAGTTTTTTTGCGAGAAGCGTGCTGTAAATAAACTTACCATCAACAGTTTTACGCGACATGCCACTCATGCCAGTGCAATGCACTTGGTAATAAATGCACATATGTGCATTTCTTGGGATTCCTCTCGTAAATATGTATTTTTACAAGCTTTGTATCAGTATCGGATCGCCGATGTATTTGTAAGCATTCTTCCATTTCCATAGAAACCACGGCATTATTCGATTTTCAAGATTTGTTATTCATTAAACAACTTTCCTCTTAGATAACTATAAGATGAGCTATTGATAAAAATATTGGTAGTGGTTGGTGATGAGGATAACCATAAAAGTGGAATAAAGAATATAAAAATATTTCGCTTCTCGTTCATGCCATAGTGCTGCGGTATTTGTTGTCATTGTCTGTCCAAGTTTTGCACTTTCAGCTATGCCTGTTTGCCTTCTTCCGTTTATCCTGTAAAAAGAGAGAGTAGACCGGCAACACCATAAGAATAACGGAAATGATATTGCCCTCTTCTCCTCTCTGGCGCTCTCTCCTTACAGTATACATTATTATGTGTTTGTAGCACAAACAAACAAACACAGCCAGACAAACAATCTCTGTTCAATATATTCCTCTCCTGTGTTTGCGGTGAAGTGAGCTGCCATTATTGCTGCCTGTTTACAGACTACGTGCATTATATTTTCCGAGCATTCTCTAGTAAAAAGCGTCTCAGCCTTTCAGCCACGTTTTCAACTGATGCAGGAGTATGAGAGTACATACTAGCATTTGTTGTGGTGATAATGGTGGTGGTGGAGGCTCTTATGATGAAATGATGATTACACGATGATAATGTTCGTCCTCTAATTCCCTCTTCGGATGCGAAAATAGGGAGGAAGGAAGTTTGCAGAAACTGCATGCAAACTTTGCTCGAAAGCTAAAGCAAGAGTTCATTTTGTGACTCTTTAAAGCAAAGAGAATATTTAATACGGTTACTTATTGTAATATATGCACACTACATCATCATCATGTACATACACACGTATGCAAATATAATAACCTATCTATTCGCCGAACTCATTGCTTTTTGTGCCTGTTTACTTGTGTGCTGTGTGGTGACGGCGTGCACTGTGCATACAAAAGGAAAGGGTTCATATAAAATATGACAGGTTGCGAAAAAACCTTATTTTCCAAAAAAAAAACCTGCTACAAAGTTCTTTTTAACCATAAGAATATGCCATGTTGACTGTTTGCTTTCCACAGAATTTTTTTTAACGTACTACAATACAATGTGCATCTATTGAGCATTTTGCTGTTGCTGCTACTGTAACAGTTCTTTTGTGCGCTGCCTGTGTTTGTGACCATGTTCGGTCAAGATAACATTATTCTATGATTCGACTTGAGGCAAGTTTGCTTAAGCTCCATAGATCATTTGAAGAAGAAAGGAGAGTAGTGGAAGGAAGAAAAACCAAAAGGCTTTACAGATTTCCTCTACATTTTCACTGCGAAAGAAGAATAATGTTTCAGAAGGATAATATATTTTTGTTCGACAACAACAATGCCATGTAATAAGTTACATAAAATGTATACATACTGTTGATTATGTAATACATATTACAGCAGACATACAAGCATAAAATAAATACATGCAAGTGCGTGCGGCCCATCATGCACGTCGTATTCAGCAGTACTTTTCAGGTACAATGACCCACGTTCTAGTTACTGCAAGCAAACACTTTCAGCTTTTGTAAAACTGGAAAACTGGGTAGACGAAGAAAAAACCAAAGAGTTACCTTCTTCACCTTATTGTTACATTACTATACGTAGTTTGCTAAGCAGCAACTTTTGTGCACTAAAGTCTTGCTCCTGGTTTAGCCCCATCTTGAAAGACAACGTGCTTATTGTAAATTAGCTGGCTTATGGGTAATGATTTTTTGATACACAAGTAAATAAACATGATTGCTTGCCGCTATCGACTACCGCTAACATACATCGCTTTAAACATGCATGTAAGCATATCATATTTAATCACTTCAACCACTTTTCGTATATATTCCATTAATCCTAAAGTTTTTTTAATGTATAAAAAAGTTTACAAAACGTACAAACAAAAGGTTTCGCAAAGTTTATACAGTTTTTTATATCTGAAAGTCATGGAAATTTAGGCACATGTTGTCTTTTGCAAACATAAACATAATGTATTCGCTTAGAATGCATCACGTTTTATGGCAAGTAGGTTACATTATCTGCCCATGAGTTTTATATGGATAGTTATTATTTTTGCATTAAATCTACATATTTAGTTGCATGTAGATACCTACGGATATATTTAGGACGTATCACGCGGTGATCATGAAGCTGACGTGAGGATGAGAGTTCATCAGTGTTAAAAGTAAAGAATAGGAAAGGCAGTGCGTACATCACACACTAAAGAGCAAGCAGTATCTGCTTTCCTTGTCTGTCAGTCATTTTATATTACAATGTTTGTTGTTTGTAAGAGTGTGAAGATGATACAATAAAGAAGTGGAGAAGGAGAAAAGGGAAAATCAGTCAAGCTAGCCCAGCAGCGCTGAGGGATATGCGAGGAGCCAAGAAAAGTAGTCATAGTGCATCCATAAGATGATCGTCAAGATTTTGAGAGCCTCTTCTGACAGTCTTTCTCTCGTTTTCCTTTTAAAAGCGACTGGAAAGTAGTGCTAGTGGCTTGTTGAGTGGTGGTGGGCTTAAGTAGATGTGTGTTTTAAAAGTCAGCTAGCACCGGAGAGCTCCTCTTCTCGTTTGGGCTACCAGGGCAAAAATGATGGTGATGATGAGTCAAGTGGAATAGGCCAATGATGTAGATGATAGAGACAAAATAAATAGAGATATTTTCTAGCACAAAAAATATTCTGTACTGCTATGCAGTGTTCTACAGGTAACACCTTTTTTATTCTATATATGGAAACATGTTCCATATGTGACGTCACGCAAACATGGTGAAATAGAATTAGAGGGAATCACTTTTACATTTAAGGTTTGAGAAAACAGGACTTGTGAGAGAAAAAATGAAGATTTTTGTACGAATAAATTTTAACATGAGGTCATGCACAGGGCAGAGTAATAGCATCACTTGCTTCTCGCTTCCTTGAAAGCAGCATAGTGTGTTAAGTATAAGTTAAGACCCAGGTGCCCGCAAGGAGATGAAAGTAATTTTCTCCTTGTTTTATAACATCACCACTTTACATGATGATACATGATGCCATTATACAGTACAGAGCTCAGCATACCACACACAAACACACACACTACGGCGCTTATCTCTTTAGGTATTATAGTGTCGTGTCGCGATGATGATATTGCATACATAAGTAAGTACAGAGTATCATGAGATGATAAAAAATTTGTTTGCTGCCTAGTTTATTTTGAACGAGAAAAGGACAATATGATTCGAATATATGCATAATAAAACATAGCAGGCTTATTACGTAACTTGTTGGTGTTGTAGTGGTGGTGGTATTGCAGCTTTTTTCGCACTGTAAACTCTTTTCTACTCAGCTCTCCACACGAACAAAATTGTTGATTAAATATGCGGCATCAGGCAGACAGAATAGAAAAATGGATTAAAATTGTGCTCAGGATACAAAATGGCATATCAGCAAGCATGTTATCTGCACTGCGATTTGAGTTCATGAAGAAGGAAAAAACTTGTTAATCAACAAAGATAAACTCACAGACAAAATAAGCAGATGAACTGTATGCATTTATAATAGAGAAAAAATATAATGTTAGCAAAACAAGATGTTATTATGCAGTAGTAGGAACATATAGATTCAACCAGCATGGACCCAACAACAGAGAGAAAAGGAGTCTTGTGTAATGATCATGTTGATTGTAGCAACAGAGATTTAAATTTTTGCTCATATAAAAACTGGAACGAGGAAGTCATTCAATCCATCGCATTTTTTCTTTCTTTTAAAAATCAAGCTTGATCTTGTGCGTAAATTCATTGCACTTACATAACACAACGTGCAAGATGATAGTAGTAAGTAATACTGTATTTTCATTTCATTTTGCTGGTGTGTTGATGTGCAGCATCTAATATTACATTTTCTTTTTTTGGAAACATTTTACGTAAAGTAACTGATACATTGCTTACTTTCCTTGTGCTTGTGTGACAGTGGTGGTGGTGGTAATAGGACTCTCATATGGCTAGCCAGTGATTTGAATAAATTTCCACTTTGAATTTATATTTGAGCATTTTACTCGTGTTGGCTACGTCTCTTGCTATCCGGTGTCCTCATCAAAAAACCTAGGCATTGAGCAACCACTGCTTGTCCTACTGCATCGGATGGATTTTCCGTCTCCTCTTGAAATAAAATGCAACAGTAGCCAGACACATTTATTTAAAATTATACTACCTCCTCACAATGAATCGCGGAACCCACTGCGGTATAAATATTACATATAATGTAGTTTTTTTGCGGTGGCTTGATTCGGTTGCCATTTACTGGCTGTTGAAGCGAAACTGACATACAGAGTCGCACAGGCTGCATGAGGAAACTGGACGCTTAAAATTATAAAGGTTGTGTCATATGAGGCCGTATGTTGTATTATTACCTCTGTTGATGACAGTAGTATTTAGGATTTAACAACAGGAGAAAATATTATTTTGTCTAGTAAGCAGCAGATATTCTATTCACAATATGTGACTGCATAGTGCACAATGTGTGCGTAACGATAACAATGTAGATAAGCAAAAAATTATTTTGTTTTTCTCTATTTGAATGAAGGTAGTATTAAGCAATAAGCCTTTGTGCTATATACAAACAACGAAGTGATTTTAGTTGTGTAGCTCGACTGATATAATTTTCATCGTTTCTATTAATCCTTCCATCTCGCTCCATCATCATCACCATCGTCTCGTTCAAGTATTCTCGAAATCCCTGGACGTTTGTCCACTTTCCTTTAATTCGATTTAATAATAAAATTCTCCAACTTTTCATTTTGTTTCTTTTCCCGATTTCCCTCCAACTAAAAAAGAACAAATATCCAAGAAATTATTATTAGTTTGTTGAAATCGCTGAAAGCTTTAAAAAATGTTTCCGTACACTGTACTCAGAGAGGCGCAGGGGCATTCCAAAACTATGAAAGTGGAGAATCGGAGCAATAACAACATCAACAAGACGCCTTCCAGAGGAAGAAAGTTGACGGATAGAATGGCAAAATGGAAAGCGATTGTAGTAATAATAAAAATAAAAGCAATAATAGAAATAGGCAGCGGAATGCGTCTATATATTTATGTATCTATACGTATTACTAATAATGTCATCGTGTACGTTGTAGTTGTTCCACCAAAAAGGAAACAGAGTACTTGGGTGGAAGCAGAAACATCTCTAAAACACAACAATGGCCTATATAAATGTACACTATTTTTTAATACGCACAACAACATGACTTTATTTCCAACTGCAGAAATGCTCTATTTATGGAAGACAAAAAGGAAAATTCCTTTATTTTTTTCTTCTCCTTCTTCTAAAACTTTGCTACTTCCATTCCGTTTGACAATCTAATCTCTTCATAAAACCTCAAATCACTCTGCCATGGTAATATTAAACTCGGTCGTACACTCTAAGTTGGACTTTTCTTTTCTGCAATATTTTTTTCGTCTTCTTTTTTTTGCTCTCCTGGCCGCCAACAGTTGTGATTTTGACCATGTTTGAACTGAGTTCAGGGAACTTTTACTTAGATATGAAATAAAAGTACAAACCAATAGAGAGAAAAACTTAAAATGTTTTAAGGGGAACGCGTAAAAGAAAAAAAATGAGAGAGCAGATGAAGAGTGAAAGGAAACAACAGTGAAAGTTACAGAATATAAGAATGTCTTTTCATTGCACTTTTTTTTACTTCTTTTACCTCCAGGAGAGTACCGCGACCGCAACAGTCGTTGCCTTTGCCATTGAAGTCGCATGTCGCCTTGAATGTATTCGTGTGGATACATTCATACGTACAGGCACCCATATGGGGCCCTCTCTACTGTATGTTTTAATGTACGCCTGCGAAAGAGAAAGAAGTGGAGGAAAAAGGAATATCCTTTTTGGATCCTGTTATATGTACTTGTTATACCCAGAGATAAATGATGTTGTATCACAATGTTCCATATGGCGAGCATCCATTTTTTTGCTGGTAAAACATCAGTTTATATGGTAATAATAAGAGTAACCATATTTTAGTGTGGTTATAGCAGACACGAGCAAAAAAAGAGAGAAGAAGTAGAAGGAAAAAAACTTGAAACTTTGGAATGACTCAGTCACACAATGATGGCGAGCCACTACCAACTACCACGGTGGCCACGCCACATCCACACACACACTTGCAAGATTAGAAAAAAGTGAAAGAATGAGAATAAAAGAGAAAGAAGAATGTGTAATGCGTTTTAAGCGGTCCAAGAAAAAAATGTAATGAAAACATAAGCTTCCACTGTATATTCTGCCCTGATGCAGTGCATTGACTAAGGAATAAGTAGACATAGTAGTCATGGCTCTCAAAGTCAATGTAATCTGCTAATAGTAATAACACATGCTTCTTGATAGAGTCGTTGTTATATAATGATGATGCCCGGCTGCAGCTATTGAGATTGTCAGCAACGTTGAGGAATTACATTGTTAAATGTGTATATACATATTTATAACTTAAGGATTTTTTTTTGCTTTTTCGTATAACTGAACATTTTCTGCTTGGAAGAGATTCCGCTTTCCATTCTTCATCGTGATGATGACGATGATGATGGCGACAGCGGTGCTGGTAGTCGTGGGTTGTGGTGGGAGACTTTTTTCTTCCTTTTGAATAGCAAGCAACAGCAACTTTCTTTTTTCTGGATATCTGCCGCCATTTTAAACAGACAGAAAAGATATGCTAATTTGGCCAGCATTATGTATGCAAACGAAGTGAAGCTACTACTGCAGGAACGACGGAGGTGATGGTGGTGGCGAGAGTGAAAACGAGGAATAAAAAAAGGGAAAGCGAGTGGCAGCAGCAACAGCCAGCAGCTCATCAGACTTGTATACATTTTTAGTATGTTCGTACTTGGTACAGGAGAGGGTTTGCCTGTTTCTTTGTAAAGTTTGTTCGTTTGTTGTTGTTGTTGTGTGTGCCAAGTGGCCTGGCGACTGGCGTGTGTGTGAGAGATTCACGTTGTGGTTTACTATTGAGACCTTTCACACGCTCATTCGCTTGACTTTTCTTCAGTTGAGTGTTTACACTTGACGTCCTGTTACTATCAGATTAGTTTAATATGTTGTGGGCATGAAAAGACGTGTCTTTTTGAAAGTTTTGGATCAAATCAAACTAGTAAAATAAAATTTGTTGATGGAGAGAAAAGTGCATACAATGATGTTACTATTGTCATAGTAAAAATTTGAAATATTTATATGAAGAGAAAATATTTTAGCAGTTACGAAGTTTATCATTTTCCATAACACATTTATGATGGCTCAGACGGCAATTTGAGAATATTTATCGATTAATGTGTGTATTATTGTCAATAGGCTACTCATTTTCCCCATTGGGTTTCTTTATCTTTATGCTGTTTTCTGACTTGATAGATATTGAATTGGTCCCACGACTAAGAAAAGGTGCTGTTAGGAAAAATGCAAAGCGATTAAATGACGTCTTTTCAGACATTTGTTGAATATCACTTTATCTTGGTACATGGTGTTGTGTGGTAGTTGCGCAATAAAATTGTTGATGCCCATTTTCAAGTACATAGTTGTCGACAAAAATACAATTAACGAATGAATGGATTAATATTTTGTGTTGAATAGCAAATTATGGTTGGCTTGGAATGCAAATGGCATCATGATCGTCGAGAGAGACGGAAATTAACAATTTGGCTTTGCTTACTCATTTTTACTAGTTAGGGATATGAATTGAGCGACTCCACTAGCAGAAAACTGCTTACATACTTCGTAAGCAAAATTCCATCATTGAAGATGTAGAGGAGCAGCTTGTCAGCATAAACTGCTTCATCAACAGACTATATAATTGTATCATCATTACCACATGCATTCATGCTGTTCGTTCTTCTGTTAAATACAACAGCTACTATCACATTTTACAATCTGGAATCCAATTTTAAAGAAATTAATCCTTTAATTGCGCCATTCAAAGAGATTTTATTACACGACAGCGTAGAAAATTCAAGTTGGGAACAAGTAATTTGTCCATCAAATGTGTTTCGACCAACTCAACGTAATCTAATTACCACAGCTTCTCATGTACATGTATGCAATGCCAATGACATATAAACATATTTTTAAAATAAAAATACAAAAATGACGTCTATTACAAATAACTGTCATGCAAGTATGTGCATTACAAACGATGCTCATGATCGTAAATGTGTGCAATAACAGCAAAATACAATAATAAAAATTTCACAGAAAATACCAAAATTATAAAACTTAGCAATAATATTATATACGCAGCCAATGAAAATATTACAACTAACTACAAACACTGCTAGGTACATACATGCAATTGTTACGTTATTGTTATTATTATGTTCACTATATTTCTGCACTGCATTTTGTATAGTTTTTTGTGGTTTTAGATAATTGATGAAACAATCATGTCCAAGCTTCTATTATTTATTTTCTGTTTGTTCATGGTGTCGGCTGTATTACATGTTTTATATGGGTAATAGGCACCAGAAAAGGAAATTTAAGCCTGGAACATTACAACACTACATATTATTTTCATAGTACACAATGAAACTGACAGAGTTGGCTCGCAATCTTTAATTGGCAGTTTTACTTTCGTCTTTTCTTTCGCCAACACCGGCCTCTCTGCCCAGTTACATGAAAGGGTCATGAAAGAAGAAAACAATAACGCAGAACGGTACCAACGGCGGAATTCATGTTAATACATCATCATGTAAATCATAAACACGGTTATTAAAACGATCAAGGGAAAGTTGCTTAATGAAATTACACACTTTTGGCACATGCACGGGCACAATTTACATGAATAATAATAGTTGCAAGGATTCACTACCAGGGAAACTAAAATGATTTTAATGTTTTTTTCCGTATCCATGGTTGTATGGAGATATGGTAGGCCTTTTCCATCCTAACGATTTTCCATTTTATAAAAATAATGATAATAATAATATTCACACTAAAACTACGATTTTATAGGTAACGGACAGTTAGTTGGCTGTAGCATTTTTTAAAAATAAAACAAAAAGAATAAAAAGCGATATTGAAATTTCCTCCGGGCTAAAGGAATATACTTTCTCCAGTGTGGCACCACCAATTTACTATTTTTAAGTAGAAAAGTACAAGGGATCATAAATGGAGGTGAAGGAGCAGAGGAGTGAAATTGTGTCCTGGCATGCTTTCTCTATTACGGTACATTTTCTCTCTGTTCTTTTCTTAAATCAGAGAGCGGTACATGTCGTGCGTGAGAGAAGGTTGATATTATGGATGTTTGTGTGTTTCTGCCGCTCGTTGTGTGCTTTTATTCCCTCTCCTTCTTGTAAATTCTCATTAGGCGTGTCTTCAGACGAAGGGAAAGCACAGTGAAACATGAAAATGACTTAATTGAATGGTTGCTGCTTATTTTTTTCCTTTTCTCTCGCACTCTTTTTCCCTCGCTACTGTATTCTTTCCATTGAACAAATGCAAAACACTGGTAGTTTATTTTTCTCAAGAAAATATAGTGGGGGCAAAGCGAAAGTGAGATGGATGATGATGATGGCGGTGATGGTAGTGGCATTGGTAGTGATAGTGTTGCCACAGTAGAAAATTATTTTTTCTTGTTTTTTGTTCTTGTTGTTGTAATACAATATTATGGTATTACGGGAGCAAATAATCTAGATATGTATCAACAATCTGCGTGCAGTGCAGCTGTTGTTTTTGTGTCGGTAGCTTTTTTTAATCCGTGAAAAAAATCAACGTTATAGAACTATGCAAGTATGTAGTAGTAGTAATAATAATAATAATTCTGTGTTACATGTGTTCATTTAAAGTGCATAAATACATTATATTCTGCTGCTGATGGCTGGTGCATAGTACTACTGTCTTGTGTGAACTCTGATGGAAATTATGATGATGATAATGGTGTGTCCATATGTGTGCATTCATATCAAAAGATATTACAGCGATCACCACTGTTCCAGAGGGAAAGGGTACCACCTACAGTAACCTGACTTGAAACAATAATAATTTTACTCCCACCTCTCTCTCACTCATTTCTCCAGCTCAATTCAAAGCATTCTGTAAAACAGAAGAAAAAACAGAGATCTGAGGTGGGCTGTCCGTTCTCCCATAATAATACTGCCTGTGATTTCATGAAAAACATTGACTACGGCTGCTGCTACTGGAATTGTTGTTACCGCTGCTGAATTTGATCTCGTGTCAGTAACAGCTTACAAGTGACGAATAAAGATCATTTTTGCCGCTATCTTTGTAATTCGGTTGCTTGAGTTTCCGGACTAAACGCGTCATTATTATTAAATTTTTTACCTTTTGCCCGTCCTAAAACGGGTTCCGCCACGTTATACTCTGAAACACGTGTATACACCGTTTACACGGCTATAGAGTCTCCCGCTTTCGTCATGGAAACTTGGAAACGTGCATGTTTGCGTTTACTTTTTTCACCTCTTGATTTCATCATGTAGTGAATGTGTAATGACGAAAGGCGATAACATCAAAAAGCAGAAAAGAAGAAAGGGAAACTTTTTACGAACCACTTTTACAATTCAAATGTTAGTCAAATGTAGTTTGCCTTTCTCTCGTCCTCGCCTTCCTCTGCTGTAGCGCTTATAGTTACATGCATATATCCATCAACAAATGACTAATTACCATTATTCTTTCATTGCACTTGCCATTATATTTATTTAGATTGACGTCTTCTATATGCTAATCTACTACTGCAACTGCACGACGACAGAAAGGGAGAAAATTGTAGTTTAATTTACAAAAAGTTTATTTTCCTCTGCCGGTCGTATGTATGTAAAAATTTGTTTCGCCCATTTTCCTGTTCCAAGTATTTTGCCAAAGCACCACGCATTTCAATGTATGTGTATGGTGTTATAAGTGGTTTATGTATGTCTGTCACGTGCTTCTCAGTATTTTGATATCTGAGTGAGCATTGCTACGCACGGAACAGATTCCTTTCATGAGAAGCGGTGGGATGGGAGCAGTGACCAAAGATGTGAAAAAGGGACTATATAGCGACATGTAGGATGATATTCATCCTTGATTGTAAGGTAAATCAGAAACATCACGATCCTCCTCATCATCATCTTTATGATCATCTCCCTCGTAAAGTGCAAATCAGGAAATCTAATAATAGACGGGAGGAGAAGAAAGGAAAAAATATATTCATTATATGCGATAAATATAGAGACAGTGAGTGTGCCTGTCTGTTGTATGGTGCGGGAGGCTACTGCTATTACTTTCTTTTTACTCAAGTAAGATTTGATTTTGTCGGTATGCATGTATGGCTGTATGTATGGCGGTGGTGAGAAGCAAGTATGGCTAAATCATTATTTCATGGGAAGTGGTGTGCAACCAATAAGTTTTTAGTGCAATCTTGCGTGCAATTGAGTTTGATATTGGTCTCGCCTTCCCTTTCTTCTTTGAAACTCAACTAGTAGTAGTAATAGTGCGTAGTTTAGTACAACAACCGCGTGTTTGTTAAAGTAAGCGTGCACACTTATTGCAAAAATAGGAAGAGTGTAGAACAAGCACTTGTTCTTCCTTCCCTACAAAAAAAGTAAATAAACCTCTCCATTTTCTCTCTAGATTGCCCTTCACTTATTTTTTATTCTTTCTGTGGTCTGCTGTCAGCCATTCTGAATTTTGCTTTCTTTCTTATACGAGGAAAGTTAAGGGAGAAGAAAGATAGAGAGTGAGATGGCTAATGCACTATAATCCATAATATGAGATTGTAGGACGAGCCATGCTTCAGTGGAAACGTAACAACCGATCAGATTGATTATGTCAGACTGTGGATACGTGACGTTAACGTGTTCTGTCTTCCGCCTTGCATCAAAGATGAATGGTTTAAGTAGGTCTGCCGTAAAATGATCGCTTGATTCGGTTTGGAACGTCTTGCAAACTGCAAACGGGCCGGTTCCTTGCTCAAAACTTACATGCATATACATATAGAAATCCTTGTGTTCTTTGTTGTATAACCGCTTTAATCAATTCTTTAAATAATAAATACATTTCGTAATATTTTTAATTCAAAAAAACTAATTTTATTTTTTTCTTTGTTATTACAGGTAAGCTAATGGCGTTTGACTCTTTAGCTGAACCGGATAGTTTCCAAATACGTAAGCAAAAATCACAATTTCCTCATCAAAATTATCATTGGCTAAATTGAAAAGATCAAAAGTCACGAAACAACTGCGTTCCCCTTTATAAATTAGCTTGCTGGTGGAAACTTCAGAGTCGAGTTAACATTGATATGCATGATTATAGTGACAATACGGTAGGAATCATAACCTATTATCATACTTTTACCATAGACTCTACAGCTCTCCCCCATATTGCTCCTTTAATTAGCAGTATTCAGCAATTTCCTGTGTGCCAATCCTCCGCTTTTTCTGGCACACAGCTTGAATGATGGAAGTGATTTGCATACGTTTTTCCTGCCAGTTGTAATTCTAAAGTGTTTTGTTAATCTTGCTGTTGACAAGGCGTTACTTTTCAAAGAACATTCCATCATACTCACTCACACACACCTACGCACAAATTGAATAATAATATTATAATCAAAGGGAGCAGTTTTTTACACATTTTCTAAAAAGCATGCCTTTTTGTCACCATCACGAAAATAAGTGCGTACCTCTTACATAATATTGAAAGGATAAAGAAGGGGAAGGCGACTAAACACATTATGCAGATTGAATGAATAGGAAGAAAAAAATCAACGATGAAAATCAGCGATAAAAATGTGACTCCTTTTTTGTCAAGCTTATTTACTTGCTCCCTTTCTCTCACTTTCTTTCTGTGAAAGAAATTACATATGTGCATATCAAACAGTCAAACACTACTTGTTATTATTACACTTTAACTTTTTAACACGAAAGGAAACATCAGGACGATGGTGGTGACGATGATGAAGGATGCTGAAGAAGAAAAGAAAAAAATGTAACAGAAAAAGATTCTCGATACCGACAAGAAAAAAACTGTTAAAAAATTCAGCTCGTAAATCAACCATAGTAACAAGTTAGACATGTAGGTTGACACTTGATTCCCTCTTCCTCTCCTTCATCTCATACTCCTAAACAAATTCCCTATTTTTTACTTATAAGGTTACCAATATCAAATCATGTTTCCCTTCTTCTAGAAGAAAAAATGAAACTGGCGTGTCGTCGTCTGGGAACTAACACAGAAACGGAAGGACGGAAGGAGAGAATGAAAAAGGGAATATTATTACATGTTCATGCTCATATTATACAACAGAAAAAATTGAAGAGAAAGAAATTGGCATTTCCCTTTCAATCCTTTCTCTTTATTATTATTATTATGACTATATACACACATTGTAGATAAGCATACGCGGAACGATATTGTTATTACATATAACTGTACGCAATATCTATAGAAACTAAAGAGAGAGACAGACATCCGAAAATACTATTTACCTACACAATATTACTTTTCTTCTTCTCACTCGACGAGAAATTGTTCTCTGGTTTTTTTCTATGAACATTTAATACGTAACGCAATTTTCCTGTACTCCATTTTACCCCTCCTTTTTTATGTATATAACGTAGGCCTACAAGTACATATGTACAGCATTGTGTGAACTCGGCGTAGGTACACACATACCGACACTTACTTTAGGAATTTCACCACATCACCTTTCCCGGGAAAGATATCGGAGAAATAGGGAACGTGTGGCATGACATCATCATCCTCATCATTGTCGTAGTCGCCCTTCTTCTCCTCCACTAGAGCAATATGTTGTACAATATGCGTGTTATGAAGAAGCAATAGTGAGCACACATCCCGAAAAATAGTACTTTCCTTTTGCTCTCTCTTTCTCTCTCTCTCTTTTGTGTGATGAAAGTATCGAGCAACAGAGGTATACAATGTATGAATGAGGAATAAGTGGTGTCGTTTATGTCGTTGTCCCGTTCTTTGATGCTGCTGTCTATGTGGTGGAGCTGAATGACAGAATTACAACGTGAATACCGTCATCATCCTACCATGACTTGGCTTAGACAAACAATCTGCTGCCACTCTTCCCATCTTCTCTTTTCGTCGTCTTTCCCTCACTCACATCACCACACCATCATCGTCCTCGTTGCTCTCGTACAATCATATCAATAAAGCCGTGCACTTTTGGGATTATTGGGATGGAGTTGCAGGAGAGAGTGGGAGCACTAGCGTATATTTATTATGCTCCGTCTACACGGCTGCTAGATGAAAATGCATATTATTGTTAGACAATCAGCCACATAAATTTCTCTATATGTGCAGTATATTGTTATTAGAGTAGAGATTCTCAACGGTTATTATTACCTTATTGGCTGGTACTCTTTTATGTGCTATATTATAGTGGCATGTAGGGAAAGTGAATTGAAATTCCATTGTCTTGAGTGAGAAAAAATGTTGTTCTTTCAATTCTTCATAGATGCTCAACTATTATTATTGCGCTTCCATATCAGCATTCCTTTCTCACCCACCCGCTCCTCAGAAAGTTGAAAACCAGTTTTCTCTCATGTTTAGGTTTACCCGTTGTAAATATATATGTATTCGGAAGAAGACATGTAGTTGGGTACTTGAGTATGTTAGGTGGGTAAAAAGTGTCGAATGTCTTTTGAAAATGTACATATTGAAATCGAACAAGTTAAGCGGAACTTCTCCCATGCAAAATGAAATCACTGGATGAGTGACGATACTACTACTTCTAGTATGTATTTTCCGGAAATCAAGTTTTATGAGATGAAGATGGGATGATGACATATGTTTACTATCATCTGCTTTCATTGATACTATTTTCTAGTGAATTTGATATATACCATCAAGTGTCAACCGACTGTGTGATAACAGGATTGAGCTGAGCAAGCAAACTTGAAACAAAAGTAGAATGAGTGGCTTGAGAGTAGCTCTATAGTTTGTATTCATATTGCCAGTGTAGTATTACTTTGCCTTTTTGAGGTAAACTCATCAGCCAAAATTGAAAATTATATTACAATTGTGTGCGCGCGAGTGTGTACAAAAATGTTTCATCTCACAATCAGATATAGTTTGTGTGTCTGTTTGAAAAGTTGGTTTTCCCTAGTTTTGCATCTACTTTCCGAGAATCTAAATATTTGTAATGTTTCTCATATCATTTTCCAAAGGGTATTGTATTTCATATCCAACTACATTTATTATGAATTGTGTCTACGAAATTGTACTTTTATGTTTCATAATACACTGACTTCTCGTCACTTTCTCTCACTGTCTGCATCTCAAATTTTCCCAATATTTATTTGACTAGAATGAATATCACATGATTCTGACAAGAAACATGTGCGCACGTTTTTTTCCAAAGAAGCCAAACTACTTTTTAACATTTTAAATTTGTGTGCTATACAAATGCTGTTTGTAATAATGCGTACGTACTCCATAATATTCATCGCCCGTCCTTGTAGTAGTGGCAGCAAGATTTACGCACTCCGTAAAATCAGAAATTACTTTTCAGCATACGCATTTATTTTAAAACATTAAAAAAAGGATGGATTCTTTTCTCCAATAAGGAGGATAATGGAGAGGAAATGAAAAAGGAAATTGTCCATTTTGAAACATTCAAATGAACTATCAATTTCTACGCACAGCAAGCGGGCAGGAACTTTTGAGTAACTTACTTTTTAGCATGATTAGTATGAGGAGGTGGTCACTGTAGAGAAACAACTTTGACAACAAAAATAGCAATAAAAGTGCATTTGTTTAGTGTAAGGGTCTTGGAAAATAAAATGGTAATAGAAGCTAACAAGAACATACGTGACACTCACGATACCGTCATCAGCATAAATGAGGAATGAATGTATGAAATGTCATTTGAGAAAAGCGTGTTTTACATTAGAGAAAGCTTAACGTTTTCTCAGATACTCGTGTATTCACGGTTGGCTGGTCTGGAAGACATTTCACGAAGGACGATGAAGATTCATGGGATTATATCAGTTTAAAAAACTACCAGCACGAAACATCCTCTTCTTGCTTCTTGCTATTAAGAACTCAACTGGTTAATGCTAATTTGGCTAATGCCTATTACAGAAGATGCTTTGTGTTTAGCCAGTAGAACGTTTCATCATGAAACAAAAACTGGGGTTTAAATAACTTTTTAAAACGCTTAGAAATTTTCTTTCACTCACTCCCGAGATTTTTCTTAGTAGCATTAAATTTTTCACTAATCTACAGAAAGTGCATTCTTTATTTGCTTAAAAAATATTCTTAATTACGTGTTAGTTGTTGTGATGAAGCAATGCCTCATGACGTCTCTCTGAAAAATCTCACTTTGTTCTCTGTTTGAGTAGGTGTTGAAGAAAAAACTCCTATTTTCTCCTCCGCTTCGTCATACGTCCCTTTCTCTTGTAATTTGAGTAATTATGCTGTTATCTCACAAAGAGACGATACGTGCAATAGTAATAACAACAATAATAATACATAATATCAAGTCGTAATGGGAGCTGGAGCGGAATAAAAAGGGAAAACCATGTTGTTGTAGTAGTGATGGCAGAGAAGGGATGGATGGATTGTATTCAACATTCAACTCGTTCAGGAGAAAATGTAGTATGCCTTGTTTGCCAGGGACGTGTTTTTATGGCGAAAGAGAAATACTTTTTTTGTTTTTCTGCTACTTAAATACTCACTTATCTATGTGTGTGTGTGTGGATACACGTCCGTCTCGTTGCTCGTAGTAGTGAATCCACTACTGTTGCAGGATCGACGCTTATTGCATATGAATGAGAAACGGAACAAGAAAAAGAGGACGGAGCGAGAAGAAAAAAATAAGTATTTGGTATTCTTCCCTTTCTCCACCGATTCTGTGGAATAAAAATGTGTTCGTCTTTTCCCTTTTGGAGTATATTGAAAAGGGGGAAAGCAACAGCAGCATTGGTAGTTGCAGTATCCCAGCCGGAAAACAAAAGTAGAATAAAAAAAGGCTTGTGTGGTGATGGTGAAGGAGTGTGATGCTGGGGTGAAAAGGGAAAGTGTCAAATAACCATATATAGGTAGGCATATTCTATATAGTTATTTTCCCCCAAAATCTTTAGAAGAAAAGTTCTGCTTTACAGAGTATACATATAAAGAATAACAGATGCACATTTTATTGCTTGATTTACCAAGAATGTATCACTATGTACTCGTAAGACATTTATTTGGTTGATCTGGTACTTAAAAATTGTGACTTGGCGTGGGAGAGCAAAAACACAAAAAAATACTGACATTAGTCTCATTTTTATATCTTGACAGGAGCACTGTCAAGTGAAAATATAGTCGGGATTATTGATTAGACAATAAATAAAAAATATATATTACATTTATATACTGCCTACATGTCTAACAAGAGGATATGATAAGTATGCAAGCAAGGACGCAGTGCAGTTTGTTACTGCGTAGGTATAGGTAAGAAGAAGAATGATAAGTGGCTTTGAAACTTATTCATTCGGATTCCCAACGTGTTGTCTTCCAATTCTGGAGAGACGTAACGTAACAGATTTCCCCCACAAAGCCTGGAATTCTGGAAAGCATGCATACTGAGAACTCACGATACGGAGAATGGATTTACTTTGAAGTGTATATACACGTATTCATTCAGAATGGTAATGGGAATATTGGAATCGTGGTCACAGCAAAGAATATCTGAAATGAGTGCCAATGCCAGCATTAAAAACCCTGTTTTTATTTATTACTATTCCTGCTGCCGTTGTTGCAGGTCATTGTAGACAGGAGTACATTTCAATGCATTCACCAAGTTTTTTTCTGATGCAGTCAGTAGTGCAGCAACAATAAAAACATTGAAGAACGCCAAAGGTAGAGTAGGTATCTACTTGTAGAATTCTATGGGGAATTTTGCAAAGAATTGTGGAGAGATGAGAAGTGAAAGTTTTTCTTTCAAGTTGCCGCTGTTGTATAAGTTACTGCTGTTGTTAAAGATGATGGTCTTGTAGAAGTTATAACACCGCCATATTTTTTAGCAAACTGATGCCTAGCCCTGGAGTTTTGTTGTCAGTACTCCTCGCATGTATGTAGGTATATTATAAGGTGAGAAATTTGGTGCAGTGTATAGGATCGGGGATGTTGTAGAGGATGAGTCACTTGTTTTTGCCAAATTTTAAGTGTGTTGATATGCTACTCCGCAATTTCCTCCCAACCCCGTCTTATCCTAGTTTTTCCTTACACCAACTTGTGAAAAGACGTTATTATAAATACATGGCACTTTTGTATTTCCTAGTTCTATCCATTTTTATTGTCATTTTCACTGTTGCTGGTTCAACTTGTGCGATATTTTATTTCACAATTTTAACGCCACCACCATCACGCCGTTACAAATTGCCCTCTGTAAAAATATCTTCGTGCGTGTACGTATTTCTTCTTCTTTAACACCAGCAGTGTACAACATACTGAAGTTGTTCTAGAAAAAAACAACTACAACATTTTCTTTGATGATATTTGCTGTTGTTGTTTGCCCTGTGTTTGTCTTATGATAATGTTAAAACTCTGAGAAACTACATGGGTGAAAGCTTTTCTTTTACACAATTAGACCGACAGCAACATGAACCATCAGCATCATCACCATCACCGCCACAAGAAGCATCAACAATGAAGCAAACAGCAACAACCGTAGTAGAAATAAAGGGAAAAAATGCAAAAAAAGTATTTTACGTGACATCATCACATTAAGTTTTGTCGTTGTCCATTTCGTTGAACCCTTTCCTTTCCCTTCTTCCTACTACTTTGCATCTTGAATCCCTTTTTCACAGTTCTACTACCACCATTATGACTTGCCATAACAATAATAACAAGGAAGAAGAGAACAAGTAGAAGACGAAGATTTCTTTTCCAAAAATAAAAAAATGTTGACATTATCTGAGTATCAGCATGAAAGAGCGAGAGAGAGAGAGAAACGAGCATTCGCACAGTTTACATTCCAGAGAAAAGGCCACTGTCGCCAGTTTTGTATCATGTAGACGTGTAACATACATACGCAGTAAGATTAGACGCACGAGATATTTGATAGTTTTACAAGTGGACCAACAAAACGGGCTACATAATAATATTATTTGTTGCTTGTTTTTTGCAAAGATAGAGTGAAAAAAGTTTTTTTATGATAGCAGAGCTGTGATGTGAATTGGGTTGTGACAACATCAACCAAACAAGAACAAGTAATACGGAAACCAACGGAGAAAGTTGTCAATGGTACATTAGTTTTCTTCTTTTAACTAAATGCTAAGTTTTCGCAGTATGTGACCTCCTATCTGTCTCTCACTCTCTGCTCGTCGGTCTCTTTCTCTCACTTTTCTCTCTCACAGTCTTGCAAAAAACATGATTCACACGAGGAAAGTGTACATGTTTAACATAACATGTCCCAGTTCCACGAAATTTTCGACTAATACGCACACTGCGCTAAGCAGTAGAGCAAGTGACAATTTTTAATGATGTATAATGTG
Organism: Coecobrya sp. COE2; assembly: GCA_027743765.1. Classification (NCBI taxonomy): domain Eukaryota; kingdom Metazoa; phylum Arthropoda; class Collembola; order Entomobryomorpha; family Entomobryidae; genus Coecobrya; species Coecobrya sp. COE2. The sequence continues at coordinate 30,514 of JAHZMV010005709.1, forward strand.
TTATTAGATCATGTATGGTGTTGTAGAGGAAGGACGCACGATGTGCTTAAAAATTGTAATTTTAGGAAGGAATAAATCTTCCTTTTTCATAAATTCATAATGTCGTTGTTTTACGCGCTATTATGAAGAATGGATGTTAAGTTTTATTCTACAAAATACTCTCCCTCCACCGGTATACTTTTAACCAGAGTTATTGTTGGTTATGGTGGTCGTTGTAGTTACATGTAGTAATGCTCCAAAATACATTTCTTCACGCCTGCCAGGCTTTTTCTGAAAACGATGAGGATGATCACATGATGACGCGATGATGATGAGAATGGCAATGATAAAAATATTACCCTGCTGGTAGCCGTGCTAAGTGACACAACTGTGCTACTAAAACCAAGTTTTGTATTTTGATGTGTGTGGATGTGCGTACTACCCACTTAAGTACAAGTGAAAATACCATAACGCTGGTGGTAGACAACAGTGACGGAATACTCTTCAATAACTCGTAGGATATCACATTAGCGTACACATACGCAAGGCCATTATGGGAAATTATATTAACGCTCTAAGGGAGAATGAAAGAACGATGAGTAGAAAAAAAGACACAAAATAGTTTAGTTTAGCCGTACACACTTACATGTCGTGTAGCTACATATGTACAACACGACATTCTCCAGTGATAAAGCTACATTTGCACAAGAATAATATATAGTAACAGCAAAACAGTTTTCCCTACAAACTAGCAGTGTTTAAAACGGTCGCTGTAGTAAAAAGGGTGCAATAATTTTCCAATCCATTTTGCTCGTTTTTTGTAGGGTGCACTCTATCTATGCACGTATAATTTGTTATACGTGTAGATATATACATAACAATAATAAAAATTTCTTGCAAATGGTTTCATTTTTATTCTATCAGTAATGGGAGCTTAATGTTCATCCTTTATGCCTAAGTTCTTGTTTAAAAGGCGGCAAGCATTCAGTATGACAGCAGCATCATAGTTTGCTTCGAATGGAGCAAGTCTAGACATTTTTTCCATAATATTTGGTTCATTTGTAATGCAGTGCATGCATGCATGAATGCATACATGTTTAAGCACAACATCGGGAGAAAAGAGTAAAAATGCGTTTTTATGTTTCGTGGATCGTGGATCAGCAGCACTTTGAGAGAAAAGAGAGAGAGGAGCGTAATTGAAAGTAACATTTTCCCCTTGCAATATTTCTCCATGTAGTCGGGTTTCAGAAGCAGCAGTCTCGGAGAAAATATCTATTAAATGTAGAACCAGATATTAATATTATTATACATTATACAATATTAGTGTGGGCTTTATGCACGTCACCATGCTTGTTTTACACGATCTATTTACTAGCCGTCATGCAATCTACTTAATGTGGGACATTTATGGGGTTTTAAAATTATTAAGAATAAATATTTTACTGCTTTTGCATACTTAGCATCATACAGGATGATGATTCATCCGTTGTTTTGGTTAAACTGTTGCTTCCAAGTTTTAAAAAATGTTTCATTATTGTAATTATTGTCCATGACTGTCTTGCCTCCATAATGTGATATACTTTGGCAAGCAAAAGACAGAAATGTGTGGGCATGAAGCAAATATCCGTCTGCCTTGAGAAACATCAAGGTTTTCTTGTGACATTCAATTCATCTGCTTATGTATTTTCTTAATACCCAAACAAAAACATCTCCAGACACTAAACTCATTACACAATGGGTTTTCCTTGCTGTTACTTCTGTGTATATATCTTATTGTGCGTAGGCTGCCGGTATTCAGTTTTTTTACTTGATGCAACATATAATATTGTAAAAGTTTGCTTATGAATTAGAAAAAAGCGGAATGGTGATTTTTAGTCAACAAAGTTTAACCCACTGTGGAGTTTTCCCTTGCTTGTGTAGCAAGTAATTTATCTGGGGACAAATGATTCAACATTTACTCCCAACACGTCAAAAAGTATATAGAATGACGTGTGGCCGTAGGAGGGATGTATATATGTTTGAGTAACAACAAGGTTTTTTTCCCTCTACGATGCTAGTGTCAAGGCAAATTAAAGGAACAAAAATGGATGAGAGGAAGCGACCTCCATTTCTCTCGCCTTCGTCTCATTCATATGTATCACTCTTTGTTGCTGTTTCTTATTGTTTCCTATTTACATAACATATCTAATATTGCATTTTTGCACATTACCATACTGTAAATGATGATTACTTGTAGAATAGTATATGCTCATGTATGTAACTCTGTATGTGTTATTACACAGTTACGCTGTTCCCACACACAAATGTAATGATATAATAGTCTGTATGCACGTATTGAACATGTTCAAAAGCAAGAGAAAACTTGAATGCGTAATGATAAATGTAGTATATTGTTATTTATAAAATGCTCCTTTTGTAGTGTCGTTCAGTTAGGTTATTGCGGTGGTATAATGTGCACCCAGTTACAAAGGAACACAATGGCAAAAGACGGCGCACATATCATAGCATCAAGTGAAAAAAACACATTCTTTCGGTTTACCCCGTTGTTATTGTTAGGCTGGTTTGATGGCGATGTTGCAGCTTTTCCTTTGCCACTTTCTTTCCCATTTTTCTCTCTCTTGCCTCCTTCTTTATTCGGAGTTGCCGCTGCTACTACTGAACTGATTGTGTGTGCACACAATCCGTGATCCAGATAGCTTAAAGGTTTTATACTCGACCTGTAAGCGTTTTGACAAACAAAGCAGAGAAAAAAAGAGATCCGGGTTTCTCGTTGCTGTTGCTCCTACACCTACTACACCATTGCTGTTACTTATACAATCCAATGAATTCATGTGTGTTATGTTTTCAAAGGAAACTGATGATGGCAACGGTGGTGTGCTAGTGGTTGTGGCAATCGGGCTAAAAGCGTCGTTTTTGGTCTATTTTTCAGAACAAAAAAAATGCTTGTTTTTTCCTCTTTCTTTTCTTCCATATCGTTTCGGTTGGAAAATGATAGCCAAACAAGCTGGCTACACAAACGTACATACGCAGGACAAAGTATATATGTTTATTATACAAGGCTGAGTGCCTGAGCTGCTTTACCTCGATAATATATAGAGGAAAATGGAGAAGAAAAGGATTTTTATTGGTTCCCTTTTTTCCTTTTTACACATCTTCGTCTTCATTTCCCAGAGAATTTCATAAATCACACGTAAAGCCTTTTGATTCCCTTGAATATTAACTCCATCTCAGGTGACACCTTACCTCGTCTCTTTCATTTATCTCCTTTGTATGCTTCCGTCGTCCTTTCCCCTACTTCTTTTCTCATGTATATAAGTAGTTAGCACAGCTACCTCGAATGCATCACTCGGAGTCGCCCTGTATTTATCCATATATGTAATAGTAATAAATACGCACTTTTGAGCAGGAAAACACACTTTATGCGGATCCTTGTGTCTGTCGGTCTGCTGCTATCAATTGACTTGCTAATGAAACACTGATTGTTGAACCCTTCAATGAGAAATGGACGAAAAATATTACAAAATCTAATCAACTTTATTATTCAGCTGAACACAAACTAAAAAACTGATACGTTTCTGGACAGACAATTGTCTGGGCTGGAAAAAGTTTCGATTAATTGCTACATCTTGTTTCGCTCTTTTATGCAGTTCGTTTGAGGAGTGATTTATTCCCTTTTTCTCTCCATGGTTGTTTTATGTAGCCACAAGAGAAAGACAATAGGTAGCTTAATTACGTTGAGTGTGCTTTTTACTACTGGAAATTAAAATTTTATCTTTTATTATTACCTATGCAGTAAGATGAAGCACTCACGCCTTTCATGTTGATAATTTCATAAGCGACTCTTTTTCCACTTATTTTTCCTCTCTGACTGGAACGTGTGTAGGAAGTGAACTAGTTTTCTTGTTTGATCCTTATATTATTATTTTAATTTTTCGATTTCGTATTCTGCGGAACATGTCAATGCTACTGTTTGCACATTAATGGTTGCTAGTTGAATGTGCATGGCTATACTTAACATTGCTATTGTTAATATTTTTATTGTAATTTATGAAATGATTTGTAAATACACACCATGAGAAAGTTACAAACTTGTGGATTCTTGAAGGGGAGTGCTACATAGGGTGCGTAATGCCTTTTGTGAAAAAGTGCATTGATGTTAGTGAATGCCTACATTATTTACAATAATATATTTGTGTGATTGTTTTGTAGAAGGACGTATTTTGTACAACCGCAGAATGATAAACAACTTGAGTGAAGAAGTTGGTTGCATAATATTTATATTTCTAGTTTTTTCTCCATTTCGCTTTATTGCAGCTACCATGCCTCTTGTCATTATTATTATTATTCAGCAATTGTGAAGTTGGCCTTCCACTAGTTTGAAAAATCTAACGGAATTGCCATAAAGTAAATTGGAGTGGATAAAAAAGAGAGGAGGGGGAGGAAGAGGGAAAATGTGCCATACGACGCACACACGCACAATGTCATAGTTCATCGTTACCAAACCCAAAAGAAAAATGGTAAAGCTAGTTGTATTTATTGAACAGTGGCCGGGTATTATTGTTGTGATTACGTATGTCTAAAAGGGGGAAGAGTAAAGTAGAGTATAAGCCAAGCTACACGCGCGTTTCACTTTTTTGTTCTTCCTTCTTTATCCGACCACGACTACTACCCCTATTTTATACAGTTTGTAAAATAAAACATATTATGAAGCAACGTCAAAAAGACGGCTGTCAAAAAATAAACTCAAGTCAAACCTACAAAAACTCTCAACTTTCTTTTGTCGGCTCTTTAATACAAAGCAATCAATAAACTCCCCATTTCCTTGGGAAAGGAAGCAAGACAGACACTTTAGAAGAAATGTTTCCCTTTATTGAACCGTGTATTACAATTGTTCCACTGATTTCTTTACACAGCCTTTGTATAAATATAGCCAAAAATTCGGATCAAGGTTTCCTTATATTTAAACTTTTTTTCGTGTGAAATATTTATCTTTACAACGGGGAAAGGAAGGAAAGTAAAATTTCGACTACGAAATAAATGGAGGAAAATCCGATTCTCTGAATCAGAGCAGCATTAAATGACCTTTGTGCTTTCACTATGACAGGGTGTTTACCACCAGCTCAGGTAATTAAGTGGGTAATTTGAAGTGAAACTAGGTAATGAAGAAACCTTGCAGAAACAACCAATTTTTTAGACTGCCACTTTAAAATAATATAATAATTATCTTTGCCTAAAATCTCCCACTTTGTAATTGATCATGCACATGACTGCAATGCTACTTACCCTACTCTTCAAATCAGTTTTTCTCTCATCTCTCTCTCTCTCTCTTCTGTCATATTTGAGTTGTGGAGCATGTCAAGGAGAGTGGAAAACGTGAATTTTATTGATGTAAATACTTTGAATTCCTGAGAGTATACGTGTGCACGTCTGCTGAAACGAATCGCTTCCTTTTTCCCTGTGTAAAATCTTAACTGCATTTTGAAAAGGAAGTTTAAAGACAGTTTTGACTTTTCATTTTGTTACCAGGATACAAATACAACCAGTGGCAAAACCAGCTAAAGAAGCATTTTACTTCCTTTTCAAAGAAAGTTTCACTTATAAATATTTTATATTGTAGATTAGTAGAAGGAATATTTATTTCCCATTTTTGCTGCATAATTTATGGACTCTCAGGAAATGTACACACATGCCAATGTAATATATTATGAATATGGTCACTCCTATGAGTGCAGAAAGAGCTAGGTTTGGCCTTTTTTACAAAGAAAAAACTCTTTCCTTTTTTGATTTTGGAATATCTTAAGCCGAGTAAGCTTCTGGCCTGGCCCTCTTCCTTGCTGCTTTCTTCCCCTTCGGCTTTTTATTCAGGATATTTGTTGGAAAAGAACTTTGATGTAAGTTCAGTGGACCATGACATTTTTTTTATTTAGAAAAAAGGACCAGGCCCAGGACGTCGAAGAGTTGAGAATAGTAGAAGAAGCGAACAAACAGAACATTTAAAAATGGGGGTTTTGACTCTATATTATTCTGCCACATTATCGTTTTCATATTATTAAGAAATTTCTATTTCCATCTGAGCGTAAATTCCAGATCCTTTAAATTTGTATGTGAGAGTAGATATTTTATATTCCCATGTATAAATTATATCTGTGTACTGCACTCTCAACTCTACGCAGACAGTGCACGGATAAATACATCATCCTTTTTCTGCTGGCTCACTCACAATTTTAAACAGGGGAAAGCTCAACTAGGCAGGATATCATGTAATCATGCACATTTGTACATTTATTGTGTATACTCTGCTGAATGTATGCATATGTGTTCCACGGTTTCTCCCTCTGCCTTGCTGCCTTTGCCGCAGCTTCCCTCTGTTTTTATGATACTTCTTCTCCACCGGTCATGATTTGATATATTTGCATAAGATTTTCAAATGGCTTGTAATAATCTGTTAAACAAAGTTTTATCCTAGATTTACTATTTATTCTTGGATGACATTGCTGCTGCATGCCTAGTCAGTGCTTTGCACTCTCTCTCCTGCTTTCTCCATAATATCACCCCAGCAGCATAAAAATAGAATCAAAGTACATTTACACACACGTTTATATTATTGCATTGAACTTAATGGCGGGTATGTGTATTACGCAATGCATATTATTTATTATTATTATGAAGTTGTATAACTGCACTTTATACTACTATTTTGCTGCCATGCAACATTAATATAACGTGTAGCTAAACTGTAAGAGTAGAATTTCTCATCCTCCTCTTCTTCCGTTTAATGATCTTGTTTTTTGCTAGGTCATTCGATTACTATCATTGCAAAGATTTTAAGAATTGTGGAAACGTGCTTTTGTCTACGACCACCCCGCATTATATTTCATTCTACAGTTTGTTCATTCATAATGTTAAAAACCTACACATGTACACACACACACACTTTTTGGCTTCTGTTTATACCTCTCTTTCTCTCTCTGTCGGAGTCTCTTTCTCCGATTATTGTTATTATTACTGCTGTTATCATTATTATATAATACACAGCATTACATTGCTCCACATTGAAGCTTGTTGAAGTCAAGCCGTCCATTTCGTTCTCACAACTTCATTGTTTTTTAGTTTTGTACACACGCGCTTTCTCTCGTCCCACTCTCTTTGTTCCTTTCTCTCTCTTTTACTTTCTGTCGTAATATTATCTCCGTTCATGTGATAAACAATGATTTACACTCCCCACAATACAATCAGGGGCTACTATTGTTCCAAAAAGTCATTCCGTAGCATATAATAATAATAATAACCTATAAAATAGTACTACGTTCTTACATACCTAACATCATATGTCATATGTATATATCTAAGTAAGTGAGCATGTTTAAGCTAATGCTGCACTTTGTGAGTGTGAGTACATAGATTCATATTTTTTGTTTTTATTCTCATGATGATATTCCTTTGAAATGCCAGCAAGTTTGTACTTGCTTCACATGAGCAAATACCCAGCTCTATACACACACTTGGTAAAGATAAATGGGGGAGTAGGAAGCAATGAAACCGAAATAAAATAACTGAGCTATCATCATTTATATCAATTTGAGCTGAATGAATGCCGAGCAAGAAGACGCAGCTTTATTTGAAAGGACGAGTAGGAACGGAAGGAGGAAGGAAAATGAGAGCAAAAATCAAAATGTTTTTTGATCTGATGGAAAGAAAAAATGGAGTTTAGCTCTGCTAGCTGGAAGGGCAAACCCTCATTTTTAACACGATTGAGTCATTTTTCCAGAATAGCTGCCACTATCCCTATATGCTTACTGACTTATTTTCTCCCTGTGCTTCATCGTATTCATCATGTGCTCAATTTACCTTTTTCCAAAAATGAGATGGTAATGGTGTCAGTCAGACACTTTATATCTATGGATTTTTTTACGGAAAGACACATATATTACATAAGTAAATAGATCATGGTTTCTGAGGCATGCATGTGCACTTCCTTTCCATTTATCAGTAACGATGCCTGATTTATCTGCTTTGATAGATTTTTCCTCATCTGCCTCCTCTTGTTTTACTTACCTACTTCCCCATAAATAAAGTAATCCTAAAAAACCACAGTGTACTACTCAGTGATTGGATTGGGCAGCTCATAATGGGTTTATCACCGCACATTATATAATATCTTTGTTGCTGTTGTTTGTGACAGTGCAGTGGTCGCATTAAGCGTAATGTCCTCGTGCCTCCTTTCCCGTGAACGATAATGTATACCTCAAAACGTGTACTTAAATTTTATCTACAAACAGATGCATTTTGTGCACGCATTGGTGCTCCATTTTGTTTCGTGAAATGCACTATTAAGTCTGCATCCTGCTGTGATACTGCCATATTTACTGCAATGATCCATCACTCCAATGGCATTCCGAAAACATTATGCGTTACCGCTGGATTCCTTTGGGAGTAGTCTATATGGATACTTAGGCATGACCATCAGATATAGAGATTACTGTGAAATGGAGCAGGGGACCACAAATACTTGAAAACATGCATTAAAACGAGGAAGGTTGGTCAGCCAGTATAGTCACTATATAAGAATAACATGGGAAAAAATCCCAATGAATCCCACATAAATAATCTATTTCTTTCTACACAGTAATGCTAGCTTAACTTGTAAATGTACTGTTTATTATCAAAATAATTACTTTTATAAACTTGACGATTTTTTACTACCAGCGCTTCAAATTGAAGTGTTTTTTTTGCAAGTGAGTGTTTGCCCTTTCAGATTGTAGAAATGTAGCGAAAAAGTTTAATCAATAACAAGCTCTAGCACTTGTCTAGTAAAAAACGCGTTTTTGCGTCACATTTACCTAATCTTTGCAAGAAAATTGGAAGCATAAGATATTCAGTAATAGGGAGCGACGACGACGACGAGGGAGACAGAAAAGTGATAAAAGTTGGGTGATGTATGTGATGATGGTATGCTCACTGATTGTCTGGATGAGGGCTCGAGATAGAACCACTTTTTTACTTTTACCATCAAAAAATAATTTTGTTATTTACCTTCTTTGCTGGTTGCGGTGTACTTGTATGTGTGTGGTGTGGGATGTTTGCTGCTAGGTCTCTAGGTTTTGGTTTGCCGAATATTATTAAATGGAATCAAAAGCGTGGAGGATTCTTGTCAAACTAATGGTTTTTGCGTGTTCATTGCCATGGGATGGTGATTGCATTTGGTTGGATGGTAGTGGTTTGTAGTAGTAGATTATCGGACGGATTATTAAATATTTTTTCACAACAAATGATGATGGTGATAGTGTGATGATGGTAGTGTTGATAGTTGATGGACTATTTTATTCAGACATTTCAAACAAAATAGATATGTGCGTTCTTTGAAAGCACTTTAATAACGTTATTCAGAAAAAAGGACAAGCGAAAGTTTCAAAAGCTTTGTGAGGCATGTATTTTATATGCATGGCATTATATTATGCAGGCTTTCATTGTAAATGGTGTAGGTGGATACACATTGTGTTGTATTGATTTTGTCTTGTAGCGAAGAGAAAAATAATATTCAAGTGAAGGTTGATGATAGTGGCATTATAACCGAATATTAATCTTACTTACGCTTCCCTTCAGCTTTGTTACTTTTTTTAGGTTTTTTTCTTCTCATAATGTTAAATTGAATACTTTGATTAACTCGTCGGGAAAGCGGGACAGTTAATAAATCATGATCGTGATCATCAGATTTGTTAAATTGAAATTTGAACATCAATTCAACACAGTTATTGTTAAAGCTTGCCAGAGAAATTAGCATTCAGTTTTATTAAATATTTTATTTAAAATTTACTCATATTGTGCGTAAATACAATTCGTCGCTAAATTAATTTCAGACACCACAATGTTCAATAAACCATGCAGACAGTTTTTTTACAAGTAACAATTATTACAATGTAGTTTTTCATGCTACATACAACACACTAATACGGTATTCGGTTCACCGTTATTGTTGTAAAAACTAATAATATGGATTGTTCAGTTTTTTTTCACTCTTTTTATAATCGACGTGGCGGTACTATTACCAATGATGATGTTAGTTTTTTTATAGAAAGCTGTGATAATTCTGCGTGACCATAATAATTCATTTCGCCCTATAGCTCATTCAATGTGACGCAACACGCTCTTATGTCTCCTTACCTCGCCTCCATTATTATTAGAGTTGGTTTATAGAGACAAACATAAGTTTGCGGAAGCAAGTTGCATGCACGACTACCATGATATTCAAACATGAAAAGAAAGAGAGAAAAAAAAATAACAACATCGCCACCGCCGCCGCCTCTCTGCTGCTGCACATCCACTGCCACCAAGATTGCCATAAAACACCACCGGCATTATTATACTTTTTACTCCAACAAACAACATTTTCAGTGGTGGTGGTTGAGTTCATTAATGCATAATGCCACGATTTTCTCTTGTTGGCATTGTTATACTACTGACATTAAGTGGTGGCAGCGGCAGCGATGTGTTTACTGTATGGTCAGTGGTTGTTATTGTTCTTGTCGTTCGGATATATTAGGGTGGCATGCAATAAATAAATATCTACACTTGACAAAGAATATCATGTCTTGTTAAATTGCCACCGCACCGTTCTCCTAGTATTAATGGTGTGGAGCAAAAGAGGCAGAATGAATGTAACAGGAAAAGGGCTTGAAGAACAAAAAAATATATATTCTAAGTTTTCACCCGACTGGGAAAGCTAGTTGCCTTCTTTCACGTTTTTTTTTCTTCTGAATTGCCCCTACTTCTTGTAGAAGGAAAGTGTTAGGAGTCTAAATGAACATTTTTACCGTTTCCATACACTCGTCCATCACACAGTCAGATGAGTACATTTTCCTGTTACGAGTTTTTATACAAAACTGAAATGCTACTCATTCAGAGTGCAGTACTAGTATCATATCATGCGAATGTAATCTAAAGTGTCCTTTCATCGGTAGCAGCATGCTTGATTTTTAAAAGAGAAAAAAAACATGACTAGTAAATTTAGCAGCTATTATATTGGTCACACATGCAGCCTTTCAAAAGAAAAAAAGATCAACGTCTTCAATTACACTACGTAATCTACATGGTAGGTTCCATTATACAGGGAGCCGCGTATCGATGCATTTTAAGAGCATTATTCGTTTGTGAACATTGTTGCATGTTAAGAAGAAATTTTGCTTGGTCAATTGCGTGCACCCTAGTGATCTTGTACGCGTGTTTGTGTGTGGAAAACCATAAAGCAAGTGGCTTTCCGGCTTTACGTTATTTTTTCCCCTCCTCCTCCCTCGGCTTCCTTTCTTCTCTCCTTGATTTCATACCATCATTCCATCCACACGGTACTTTCATCATAATATAGCTTCATTTTTTTCTTAAAGTTTGTTATTTCTGCGTAATATTTTTTTAAACGTGCACATTGCAGCTCAAATTTTCATCTCATAAACTTTATTTTCTTTATACTCAAGTTCATAAGTCTCCGTTCCGTTTCTTGTCATTATTGTTTTTCGTCATTACCAGTATCATCATCGTTAGTTCAATCCGCTTCTCTTGACTTCACAAAAAAGTAAATATTAGTATGTATGGAGGAGCAGTGGCTTCTTGATTGAATAAAAATCTGGTTCTGAAATGAAGGTCTCCATTGAAGAGGCATGACCAGCAATGTTTATGGTACGCAAATCAATGGTACTTATTTTCCCCTCACTTCATCAACAAGAGAAACAACTTTGTTGTGTGATGACGCTGATGATGATAACTATTGGTTGTTCATGAGAGGGGAAGAAAACCTGATGTGATGTGATCTCATGAGTGACTGAGAGTGAGAAGTGATTGATACAGCTGCTTCGTTTTCTTCACATAAACAATGTATATGTATCCAACTAATATCCTTTTTAGTAATATGCTAGCATATGTAGCGTACATGTTTTATTGGAAGGGTGTGGGACGCCCAAACCAGCAATTAGAATACAGCAGAAAAACTTTGTAGCAAGTTTACTTTTCCTGGCTGTTTCCTCCATAGATAAATATATATTGACGTGAACTGAAAATCTAATATATCTCCACCAACACAACACACCGATAAGCTATCTCCTGTTGTTTGGTATTATGCATGTTAGCACATCTGCAAACCAGACAGAAAGAAGGAGAGAAAGAATCAGAAAACAGCTCTCAGAACTACCATAAACTGTCAAGAAAATGGTTGAAAACATGATCCCATATTCCCCCAGTTATATCATCAGCAAACAGTTAAAGAGACAACAACCAATATAATATATTGGTAGAGAAACAACGACAATAACAAGAGCAAAGCAGTAACAACAAGAAATACGACAGTTGTTGTAATAGATGTCAGGGAAAAATACATAAGAGCAAAAGGGCAATTGTATCGCCGTCATCATGATCGCGTTTCTGTCCTCCGAGACCTTTTTTATGTCATGGCATGGTAAATATTGAGTATTACCGTTTGTTACCACACACTGCTACACCACAGCATATTGCAAAAGAGAAGACGCACAGAGAAAATGAAAAGACACATAAAACGGCCACTCTATTTTTCGTTTTCCGTCCATCAAATGCCCATAACCAGAAATGTTATGTTATTATATGTGCGTTCGACGAACCTACATAATATCACATGAATTTTATTTGTAAAGGAGAGAGAGAGACATGAAAAAAGAGAAAGAAGATTCTTATCGCTGGCTTGACAAAAATATAAAGACCTGTGAGCAGACATAATATTAAAAGAAGAAAAAAAGAAAACTAGCTGAAGTAGTTCACTGACTTTGCCTCAACTGTCTGCTCAACTCAGATCGCTGAGGGAACACACACACATGCATCTAGTCCATCCAGAGATTTTGGTATTTGTTCAGGATTTTCGGTTTTCCGCCTTTTATTGGTCCAAATGCCCATCATACAATATGTACATGTACATTACCGTTGTAGATATGAAAAAAGAGGAATTGAGAAGTGTGTAACGCGACGCGACAAATATTTTACTTTGCTTTCAAACCAAAACCTACGTGGAAAAAAGCGTATATTATAGAGTGTGTGGAAATACTAAGGCAACCGTGTAGCCACTACTTCTATGTTTTCTCTCCGCGTTTTCTATTTTTGTGCCAGTCTTTGTGTGTTTTTGGGTAACATGTTGATGGTGAATGTTGATACTTTGGATTTGAGTTCTGCTCTTTCTCTCTTTCTGTGGAAGGTTATGATGTTGTCATTGTCATGTTCACCGTCATATAATGTTGATAGCTTATAAAATTATTGTATTGCATTGTTATGACGATTGTGATGTTATGTTCGCTTTGCCCTTTCTCTCTCGTCTCGTCGCAGCAGAGAATATATTTATATAGAAGCAAGTTCACTTTATATTATGACGATGAGTGACTGAGTTGAGCAAAAAGGCCATTATATTTATTGAAAAAGTTTATCTCATGTTTACCTTCATTCTATCATCATCATCACCTCACCGACGCCACCGTCGGAAGAACAAGCAGCTCATTTCTGCAAAAAAATGAAGTCGCTATACAGTCACTAGAGAGATGAAGAGAAAGTTGGACAGGAATTATTATTGCAACTAGAGACACTATCCTACTTTTTTGGAATATTATGTGGGCAAACGCCTGAAAGTCCAGTGAAAAATAATAAATTGGTATTATGTATACTATGATGTTTGATCAGCACACGGATACAGTGAAATGTCAAACAAAGCTTTATAGATTTTGGTGTGATTCTTGATAACCATAGTCAAGACAAAATGTCAGGCTTCAGGCGTCTTCCTGATTTTGTCGAAAAGGTTCCTTATCCAAAATGGAATCAGTCAATACCAATCAACTTTGTATACCAATTGAACGAATAAGCAACTTGGAATATAAATAAGAAATGGTACCGTTCCCACTACAAAAAAGTGAGAATTTAGCAAAAAAGACTGTTGCTGAGAGGAGTTATTGTGCATTTGGTTTGAACAATGTTTACTGATTCTTTTCTCAGGAATTCAATGAGCCATGCAAGCGGTTCGTTGCAAAAAAATAAAATAAAATTAGTTCATCCACTCAATTTTGACAACTTTATTTTTCCCATTTAGAAACTAAAGACGAATGGAAAGAGCGTCATTAAATGACAAGAAATAACATAATGACATTAATTTTCTTACTCGAAAAAACCAGTTGCCTTTCGGCACAAAATTAGCTCTAGTAAAATGCTTTTATCCTGAGTATACTGTACCCGTACATAGAACATGGCGTTTTATGAACAGCGCAAAATAAAGTTAATTACCTCCTTATTCTTATTACTTTCATTTACTCAAGACGGTTAAGTCAACAACTATCATCTTATCATTGTACCGGTACTATCCATTTTAAATGGGCTCTTTTTAATAAACTGAGCATGTCAAGTAGGCTTATTAGAAATTTTTATTGTACACTTTTGCTAAAAAAAGTCTATTCATTAGAGTTCCTGGTGGTGAAGCCTACGAAACTATTTAGTAGAACAGTATTACCGTTTGTTTTCCTGTTTAATGAACCTCCTCTCTAACCATCTTCATCTCTTATTAAGCCAAGATGCAAAGTGGAACATTTATAACTTATAACTTACTTATTCATACAAGTTATATGTAAGTGAGGAATTGACGAAATCGTGTCTATTGTGTGCATTGTCTAGTTATTTGTGTATGCATGGTGAATATTTGGTTCTGAGTTACCAAGACTTCAAACGTCTCTTTTGGCTAAATCATACTAGAAGCCAGTGCATTTTTTGAAAAACCCATAACAAAGTTCTCCGACTGCTACAAGTTAGCTACTGTATTTTTCAAAAGTATTAATTCATTGTTCTTATCCTGGTTATTTTTAAACAACTAAAAGATCTTGACTTCACTATAGACCTTTAGACATTTTGAACGAAATTGATGATAAATATTAATAAATGAAAATTAGTACGAGAATTTAAAATCACTGCAGCGCTCCTGATTTTGAGATTAGCTGACCCATTTCTGTTTTTTGCATTATGGCCCCTTTCAACTTCCACACCAGCTCTCGAGACCAACTTGAAACTAGCTATGCATCGGTAATTATCACTATTTTATGCATACAATTGGATGAATTGTATTATACCTTATGCAATCATCATCGCCAGCTAGTAGCATTATGCAACTGAGGATAAATACGTAACATAATGGCAAGGCTTACACCCAAGTAAAAGTGTTGTAAGTTTTGAACTTGTGTGTGCAGTAATAACTTTTGCAGATATCAGACTGAAAACGGAAAAATTATTATGGCTACAATGGTCCATAAACTGTGGCTGTGTCGGAGCTGCACAAAAAGTAGGTATTTTGATTCCATTCGGACTACAGACAAAACCCTCTGATCTCTCCTGACGACTTGGTTGGCTGATGCTGTTGGTGGCAACTTTTACAATTAGCTTGAACTAAAGTAGCGTTTAATGTGTTGTTGTTAGCAAGCAGAAAGTAGTAGTAGCAATGTTATCCATGTCAAGTTGAGATAAGACAAATGACTTTGAACCTTTTTCTCTGGAAAATACATGGGCACGTATTATCTACGGATTGCTAAACGAATGCCCTATGTAGTGATCCTCATCTTTTGGGTAAATAAAACATTAGTGTTTTGAATGAACTACCATGCATTTTCGCGATTCCAGTATCTACATAATATATTAGAGGGGAACGACACGAACTTTTCTCCTTCCCTAATTTCCTCTTTTCCCTTTTTTCATCATCACCTGTATGTGTGTATGTGATTGACACGGCGCAGAAGATAAAGAACCGGAACTGGAGAGGGAGAGAGGAATGCCTTTCTTTCGTATATTCTGGGTAGTATAACAAGTGCCCAGTATTAGTAATGGTGGCATGTATATGTACACATGTAGTGAGTTTCAGGATGGATGTAAGCTACTTTAACTTATTTTTATGTACCTGCTCAATCCAACAACCCATAAAACTCAATTTAAACTGTTATGCTGAAAGCGGAAACAAATGAGTCTTAGGCTTATAAGTTGGCTTGTTTTAGTGGTAGCGGAGGTCATTGACAATGAGAGACGCAAGGATTTTTTCCTCGTTCTCTCTCAACGAGAATGGTTTAGGATGAGGAGGATGATTAGAATGAAGACAAAGTTTAAGTACTACTGCCAGTTTATTTTATCACAGAGGCCCTTTTTGACCCCTGGACTGGTCCGCTCTCTCCATTACATCATGCATACATTAGCAATATCCCTTATTCAGTTGAACTTTGAATCGATTGACACGGTCGAACAAAAGAGGAAATAAAGAAACGTGAGATTTGTTACGTTTACTAATTCGTTACTCCGTTTAACAGAGGAAAAAAATAATAATGCGCACATTACTTTAAAGGAGCCTTCGTGCACCGTGCTGCTATTATTTTGTTTACCAACTCCACTCTCTGATGAAAGGATCTCTGTATTCATGAGAAAGAGTGGTTGTTATTTGCACGGGAGAAAAGAGGAGGATGCACGAGAGGAGGAAGAAGAATAAACATTGTAGAGAGAAAACGCGTTCTCGTAATTATGCAAATTGTATAGCCCCTTGTCGAGTTACTGATACAACAGAGTGAAAGGAGAAAAGATACATAGATGCATAATAGGCATACACGAAAGACATGCCGTCGTAATATCCGTAACAATAAAAACCAAGGGAGGCACATTTTAGTGTTAAAAATTAGCCCTTTGAGATTATCTCAGTTTTCTTCACCTTTCTTTCTATTTATTATTATTATTGTTGTTGTTCCACGTAAAAGGTGAAATGCTGCACAATCCGTTTCACGCTACTAACTCCCTCCTCCTCCTACTCATCTTCGCTTTCACCATCTCTTCTATTTCGCCTATAAATACCGATACACATTTACCATGCAAAATAATCCTAACAATAATAATGCCTGCCTACTTTTCCGTGGAAAGCCTTATCAGTTCAGTGAGCATTGTATTTATTTATATTCTCTACTACTGTGAGGTTACGCATAACTTATTTATGTAGTAGAAATTTTGCAACTACAATCCTTCTCATTCTTTTCAGTAGAATGGCTGCATATAATACAGACCGTGTACTGCCACAACTTCGACGTTCTTTTTTGTACAGCTTTTACTTCCTATTTATATCTATTTGACAACGTAGAACAAAAGTGTCCTAATAATAATAATAAATTAGTAGGAATTCCGTGAAGCTTTTCGATAAACCATGACAAAAACCGAGTTTGACACAATGCGTTTGAAAAGTTTGACTCTGGCGTTGTCATTGTTCTTTCCTCTTCAATTCTTTTAGCAAACCATGGAAACGATAATATATAGTTAAACAAGGCGACCTACATGTATATGTGTGTTGAGTTCTCTGGAATTCAAGTGAAATCATTATATTCCGTTCTATATTTTGCAAAATGAGCATTGCGATAGTTTTCTCTTTTGTCTACTGCTGCCTCTTCCTCCACCAAAACACAAGCCAAGCCAAACCACTACTAGAAAGATGAGTGGGGAAACTTGATACTATAGCCAAACAAGATGAAAATTGCTCTCTTGCTTTTTCTTCCTCTTTCCCTAGCTAATCTATTTAGTCGAGTTTAAGTAGCATCATCAAAACATAAAAGAAAAAAATAATTGTAAATTGTCGTGAAAAGTAGTAGTTTGTATACACTGCTGCTGCCCTTCAGCATGGGAAGTGTGAAACGTTGGATGAGAATAGCTGGAAAGCTAGTCGACTTTTTAGCAAGAAGAAGTGGACAAGTAAATACACGCACTACTTTCCACAACCAACATGCCCCGTGGTGTATGTGTATGGGTGGCTGTGTGTTGGCTTCTTTGCATATTAGCTTATATTCTTGTTCGCCATGACACACTCTGTAGCAGTAACATTGCATTTAGCTTGAGGTCATTTTACACAAAATAATCCCATAATCAGATAGAGGAGAAAGAGGAAGAAGAACTAAGAAAAGAGCCAGAAAGCAATGTCCTTTCCACTTACTTTCCCTGAAAATTGAATGAGCCCATCGTAACAAGAGAAAGCGGTAGCTGTGGAGTAAGTATGAAGTGTGAGGATGAGGAAGCTAAAAACTGGAGCACATGCATATTACTTTTTAGAGTAGGCATTTATGTACACTATGTACATATTTTTGACCGCGTTCCCTCATGTCGACCAGGAAAAGTGTATTCTACACAGGTTTTTTTCTCTCTCTTTCTCTCTACCCAACTGAAGTTTAGAAAAGTCCACTAAATTACTGTCATTATATTTGAACGGTAAAGCTTAAGCAAATGAGTTGCATAGCAATTCATTAAACACATCACAATGCTGCTCGCACTGTGACTCTTCTTGTTCTCCTCTCAGAAATCTGAAAACCCCTTTTCTCCATTTTACACGCTTTACTGAGTGTGTTAGCAAGGAGGAAAGTGTGTTACTCTTATTATTAGTATTATTATTAAGTAGTTTTTACTGCTTTGTTATTATTATTACCACTACATTCATAAGGCATTGGTTTAGTGATTATATTTTACGGGTAGTAGGGTACGCATTTACATTTTATGGCCTTTCTCATTCATTCTCTATCTCTCCAGCTATCCAAATACTTAAATAGTATCTTCTTCCTTGTATCCTTGTACCTTTTTTATGGACGGGTTGAGGAGAGAGTGAGGGAAAAAGGATGAACCAAATATCCTTAGGCTTAAGTAAACTTCCTTTCTACTACTTTGAGCACACATTGTTTCTAAATATACTTCCGTCCTTCTTCTCCTTCTCCTCCTCCTAAAGTCAACACAACACAAAGGCATCTAGCTATATTACTCATTTTAGCAAACAGTGCAACAGAACACAAGCCAGCCACCACGGAAAGCCCTCTGATATGATGATATCTTTGCTTGTGTATATAATTTATACTTCCACCAAAACACAAATATCCTCAACTTTCTCTCCCTGCGCCTATCATCATCATTTAATAATAATAATACTACTGTTCCTGCCTTACTTTGTACATTGCAGTAGTAGTGGTGGTGGTGGTGGGGAAGGAGGAGGTGGTGAGTAACAAAACCACAACGTTCTAATGGACATATTATGTACCTACTTAGGTATAAAATGTACCTCACCTCCACCTTTCACCACTTCTCTCTCTCTCTCTCTCTCTCTTACACATACACACTCACAAGTTGACAGAGAAGAGTGAAAGTAGCTTGTTGGCAGAAAAGGGAAAGAAGATAGTAGAGAAAATGCAATAGCCCGTGTATTTAACATGCAGTTTAGGTTGTATCATCATGTCAGAAGATAACCTATTCGCTCTCTTGCTCTCTGGCTGTCTCTCTGAAATGACTCGACTCCTCGACCAAGTTGTGATTTGTGACTTCTGCAGTGAAAGCCAATGATAAATTATTTAAATGAAATTCTGGAATGATGGTGAAGTGCAGGAGACAGTGATAGTCTTCCTCCTATTTAATATGGATGGAATAATAAGAGATGCCCGTTTTGTCATGTTTTCTCATCGCTTTCTCTTTTGCTTTTCTCTTTTACAGCGAAAAACCACAAACATTGGCAACACCATGGAAATGATCGTCATCCTAGGTCAAGAACGAGGAGATTCGGCAGGGAGACGGATGCACCATTGGTTCAAAATTATCAGAGCTATCTCTCTCCAGAGAATCAGAGAGTGTCCGAGCCATATGCTCCCTATTCTGTACATGAGACGGTAAGATGAATTTTATTAACTATGTGCTCCATTTCATTATCATGGCATTAAGCTTGGAAACATCCTAAATGCATATATGTATATATAGAAAACTCTTTAATCATGGATAACATTTTCATTCTGCACAAAACACCGTTTTGTTCCATCATATTGAAAACTCAAGCCAGTCCATTATGGATTGTGGATTGATTGATTGAAAACCCATTGGAATATGCTTATTAAATAAAATAATGATAATGTTTTGTAGAACGATGTGGGTACCCGCTCATTTAAACAAAATCTCCGCAAGCCTGAATTTACAAACTGTGGGAAAGATATCACTCCGTCCGTGCCTGAAGGAGAGCCGGTCAACACAACCGTATATACGGTACGTGATGTTACAAATTGTAACTTACAATCACTTGTATAAACCATTTTCCACCGCCTCCATGTATGCCATTTTGATGGAAAGTTAAATTCGCATGTTTCGTCTGTAATTTTAGGTTGCGGCCACTGACTTGGATGATAAGGATGCTGGTGGAACGATAACCTACACGATTGTGTCCGGAAATGAAAACAATGACAAGTTCATCATTGACCCGAAAACAGGAATTCTTCGAACCAACAAGGTAATGCTCTTATTTTTTAAAGTGACAATACGGGGTAAATTGATAATTATGTACATAGTATATATGTATTTGAAATGATAATTACTTTTTGTTAATTAGGTATTTGATCGAGATGAGCCGGAAAGAGAAAAAGAAGAGTACGTCACCATCCGAGCTAGTGACAATGGACGGCCCCAACTTGACTCTGTTTGCACTTTGAAAATCATCATTACCGATATTAACGATGGTGTCCCACTTTTTGAAAGATTTGTAAGTCAGCTTAGTTCTACTTTAACAGTTAGTTAGCTACACTGTCTAGTTTATGAATTTCTTAATTTTAATTAAGAATTAAAATGCAATCATGACAACCAAATCGCGTTCTAATAACATGTGCAAGGGTATAACTGATTTCTATTAACTCTTTGAATTCATGCGTACTCTTAAAAAGGCTTATCGATACCTGAGAAATAAGGTAAAATTTAAAGCAGAGTGTTTTCTGAGACGTTTAGTTCTAATTTTTATATCCTGATTTTCACTCACTACTGACGTGAGTATAAATTGTTTAGATTATTGCATGCAGGAAAAGTTTTACTATTTGATTAAATAAACAATTAATTTATTAACTAATCTTCACAAAATAAATGTTTGATCGTAATTGTAAATTTTCCTGGTTCAGATGTTAATGGTTTGTTTATTCTCGAAATAGGAATACAAAGAATCCGTTCCTCGAGATCTTCCGGTGGGGCAGGTGGTAATGCGAATCTCTGCCACAGACATTGATGACGGTCAAAATGGGATTGTATGGTACAAATTGGACAGCCATCCAGAGAGTGTAAGCGATTTGAATTATTTTCAAATTGATGAAACAAATGGAGAAGTTCAGTTGAAAAAGCCAATTGATGCGGTAAGTGAAATAACTAGCATGCTTTGTTTTGCAAACATTTATTTGATGGTATTTTGCACATTAAGACCTTCATTTCCTGCCATTGGCTTATGTAATAATGATAATTTTTCCGAACGTCGGATTCACAGAATACACACAAATTTCAACTTCGTGCTATTGCAACGGACAGAGGAAACCCTCCAAAATCGGCAAATACAAATTTAACTATCACGGTGATAGACCCACTGACAAGGCCACCCATTTTTCATCCCCATCAAGACGTAATAAGATTGCGTGAAAGAGGAGTGGATAAGACCAGTTCTATTGTAACCATAACTGCAGAGTAAGTTATTCTGGCTTTCTAGAATGAGATTTTACTCACGCTTCCTATATGTATTGTCACTCTAACTCAATTGTAATTCATGGTCTTACTTCAGCTCCAAGGCAAATTCCAATCTGGTATTCTTCGAACTCGTTAATGGTCAAACCGAGCCAACTAATAAGGGTGCCATGTTTACAATCGAAAGTGAAGGGAACCAGGCACAGCTCAAACTAGATAAAGATTTGGACTATGAAACTGTGTCTAAATATACTCTCACTATACGAGCAACGGTAAGTTTTTAGAGTTGGTGGGAACAGCGAGAAATCCAAGTACAAGATTTACATTTTATTACCACGCTGTAACTGGCACGCCATGTTAAAATGACATTCCTGTTGGTTTTAGAATAAAGACAATTTGGCCAATGAGACGACCATCACCATTTTCGTAGAAGACGACAACGATGAGAAGGTATGCAGGATTATAATTATGAGAATATTATTTTCCCCAGTAGTGTACGAAAATGATTATGCCATTGTTATTCAAGAGACTCGGCTGAAATAAATAATTCTTATGTTTGTCACAGCCGGACTTCACGGAAGTAACATCGGGCGTCGTTCTAGAAAACGAGCCCAAAGGTACTTCAGTAATGCGAGTGCGAGCTATCGATAGGGATGGTACTTCACCTAACCATGACGTAAGGTTTTTCATTAGTACCTAATGGAGTAGGTTCCATATACAATCAGACAAGTATATTTAATTAGCATATAAATCACAAATGGCTTATTCCTATCATGATTCAGGTAACATACACGTTGAAAGAGGAGGACAAGGAGAATTTTCAAATTGATGAATTCAGTGGCGAAATCACGACAAAAAAGGAATTTGACCGTGAGGCCAAGGACGTTTACCAAGTTACTGTTATTGCTCGTGATGGAGCTCCATCTGCACTGAGAAGTGATGGGAAGCCCAACGAACGTAAGAATTATTCTAAAAATACTGCATGCTATGTAAACCTTTCCAAGGGATTGTATAACCGTTGCATTCATGGATCAATACTACTTTATATTTAGGACCGGTGACTTTGAAAATTGAAATTGCTGACAAGAACGATAACGAGCCTCGCTTTGTGCATTCCGAGTATGAAGCAGAAATTTCTGAAGATGCTGATATCAATAACAAGGTGATCGAGGTGAAAGCGGTTGACAACGACACCGGTAATAATGAATAAAAATATCCGTGTTCTAGTTTTGTAGTTAGAGATTCTGTCGCATTTTTATGTTGTATATTCACGGATTTTCATTTGATTTTGGTTTGAAATTCAGCATCGGAGATCACGTACACCATCACTCAAGGTAACGTTGGTGACGCATTCTACATAACTAGCTCCAAACTTGGTGGTGTGATTTTCGTGAAAAACAGACTGGACTATGAGCAAACTCGAGAGGTTCGTCAATTGCGCTTTTTAAAGGAGGCTTTGTTTTCTTTTCTTGATCGTGACGATTAAAATAACTGTTTTATTATATTTTAATTATTTAGTACTACCTCACGGTAACAGCATCCGACTCCATTCATGATACCTACGCTCATGTGCGAATTCGCGTTATTAACATTAATGACGAGCCACCTAAATTTGAAAGAATGGAAACT
>JAHZMV010005710.1:0-61955 GCA_027743765.1 Coecobrya sp. COE2
TGGATATATATATATATATATATATATATATATATATATATATATATATAAACTTGCTCCATGTATGCTTGTTAGCTTTTATGATATTAGGTGACAATTATTTGTTGTATATATTTTAAAGATATGAGCTCCTGTTCTTATTGGATTTAAATCGTACTTAGCAATCTCCGGTTCCCATCACTCAATTATTCGTTTGGCTATTAACAACAGAGAATCTAATAACTAGCATGTCAGTACAGTAATCCCCAATTTTCATTTCAATTTGGCGAGTTTAATGTAATTACTAAAGATTGATTGTGGCAAAATGTGATGATGAGTTTGGTAATATTTTGTTCAGCAATAATGAGTTCAGTTGTGAGTCATGCGGCTCATCATAGATCTTACCTTCTAGACTTTACAACTTCTAGACGACATATTACTATGTAATTTTACTGATCATATACGGTTTGAAAACCATGTAATATATTCACATATGTAAATACTTTCTCCAATCTAAAAACTGGTTGTTAGAGTAAGAGTAGAGTTATGCGGGTGAACGTGATCAAACACGAATTCCAACAATACCACTGGAAACGGCAGTGCTATTTCAAACTTTTCACATGCTTTAATTTACACGTGATCACGTAAAACTATAAACTGTACTATAAAAATTTAATAATCAATTATGAATAGTATATATAATAGTATTCACCTGCACATTATTTGTACTGTTATTTGGTAATCTGTCAATAGGATTCCAGCTATGGTGTTACTAAAGAATCGGAAAGTTGTATATTGTAGTACTCCAATTTGGTTTACATTACGTCACACTTGGTATACCTACTTTGAATTTATGTCATTAATATTCTATAAATTTTATAAATGCAATGTTCAATTACAAACATTGCAACATAAAAACGAATTTTACAGTTCTAGCAAATTCGATTTCAATTACTGAGAGGAATAAAATGTCCCGCTGCTTTCTTCCCTACAGTCCTCGTTCGATCTCGAGTATGGATAATGAATTTGCGTGTAAAAAAGGTATATGTGTATAAGTAGGCATAACATTACCTCCTATATAGTACTCAAAGTAGGATAGTAGAATGTAAAAAAATGACATTTTCTTTAGACAGCGGTTGACTTACTTGTGTCTTCCCTTAAATAAAAAGCAGTGAGTAAAGAAAAAGGCAGAGGAGGTGGGCTTGAGAAGGTAAAATGAGAATAGAATCGATTCTAATGGGATGGATGTGATGCAAAAAATAACCTTTTGTGGAATTCCTAGAGAGTACCACGGCATCCTACACATATATAAATATATTCTATTCTCCTATAATGTAAACGTTCATGTGAGTGAGCTAAGACCCTAGCTTAAAAAAGTCATTTCCCCACCGCGACTGCTACACTGCACTGCTTGCTTCGTAAAACCACTCTCCCTCTCTGTCGCTGTCTTCCAATTTTTCCACTGTCTCTTCTTCCTTTCTCCTTGTCTCTCTCCTCTTACTGGTTGCATGGATAATATTCTTTTTATTATGCTCATCGTTGCATATAGCTCGCTAGCCTAAAAACTTTTCTTTATTCCCTCTTGATATTTCTATTTTCTGCCGGAGCTTACGCTCTCTTTTCTCGTTTTTGCTGGTTAGGAACATTCAGTGTCTAAGCAGCCTTTCTTTTCTTGAATTATTTTTCACTGTTGTTGTTCTGCTGGGTTGTTAGTTACCTTCTCGAACCACCAGCACAAATATGACACATG
The DNA here is from genome assembly GCA_027743765.1 of Coecobrya sp. COE2. Taxonomy (NCBI): domain Eukaryota; kingdom Metazoa; phylum Arthropoda; class Collembola; order Entomobryomorpha; family Entomobryidae; genus Coecobrya; species Coecobrya sp. COE2. Next base: position 1,730 of record JAHZMV010005710.1, read on the forward strand.
GATCCATAATATATCTTGCTGTAGTACTAATATACATACATATATGCATGTATATTTTACAATAGAAAGTGCCTGGTACGTGAACCGAACCTACCTTCCTACACTTACATAATATGGTATAGATAAATGTTATTTTACATTTTGCATTTGAAATCACTACTCTCTTCCACCGATTTCACATAGGTACACACTCAAATACTCAAATGCACACGTGGTTTTCACTTAAAGATTCACAGTGGTGCAATGTCTTAGCGTACTGTCAAGTGGGTAAAAACCAAACAAATAATATGAAAGTTTGAACCGAGGGAAAGCCAAGTCGAGCATACTCTCGGCAGACACCACAGACAATGAAGATTAAAATAAAAATAATAATGTGTGCGTCATGTGAATCCATGGCTGTGAGTGTGAGTCGGGTAGAGATGGAAGGATTTCTCTTTCGTAGATTCCTGCTATTTTAGTTTCTACCTTCCCACTTTTCATCTGTCTCTATTCGCCTCTACCTTCCATATTCATTCGGCTTGTTTTCTGGCTTTACTATTTTCGTGCAGTGTAATGATTACTGTGATGATGATGATGATACGATCCAGACAAAAGTGTACATTTTACAACCTATATGTCTTTGCTTTTCATTCGAAAAGAGAATCCAAATATTACGTAGACTGTACTGTTACAAGTGTACACCGTAGAGCACCTCACTGGAAGATAATTAATAAGTATCAAAATTGGCATACAGGTAGATAATGTGAATGAACAAAGAACTTTTATTCAGCCGTGAAAAACGAGTACTGCCCTCTTTCCCTTTGTAGTGTTATAATTTTCGATTTCAAGCGGAGGGTGGTTTGGAATAAGGTTGACGAGCATATTATATTATATATTTGCGTTTACTTCAGGAACGAACAGAATATTTTAATCATGATAGTGATGATAATGGTGAAGATGACGGTGACATGGAGGAGATTTTGATGCAAGAATAAAGCTAGTTGTTGCAGACGTAAAGAACTTATCTCTAAAAGAGTAAGAATTTCATCTACGTATCTCTTTTGCAGCATCTTAACAAAGCATTTTGTAGTCTTGAACAGCATAAGTGAATATACGTATCTGATATTTTGTGCCGTCAGCAACACCATGAAACTATCTGTATGCACAAGCACTTCTATTACCAATGCCACCGACATCAAGGCAAGTTAGAAACAGGTTCTATTTTTAAAGCTTTACTTGATAAAAAACGCAGGAATAACTTTACCATCTTCTTTTTCTTGCCATGTATGTGCCAGCTATCTTCAAATTGTACACATTTCTATCTAGTACCTTCAAAATTCCATGTTCTCTTCCTCTGCCTGTATTTTTATCTCTGTGAGTCAACGAGAACTGCTGCTTCTGTTCACTGGTGTGCCTCTTTACTCCTCTTCCCTGCTGTACTCGCCTCTAGCTTGGAATCCTTGTCATGAGAATCATTCCCGACCTAATGGGAGATGTAAACCTTGCCAAGTGTATTGTGCTTTGGAATCAAATGACCCATTCATGTTATTAGAGATCGTGAAAAGTGTTCTCTACAATTTTCTTTTATACAGTGTATAACCAGTAGACTTGCAGATTGAGGCTGCGAGAATTGAATAAAAAAGAGAAAAAAGACTTTGCTTTTATTATTACGAAGCTAAGTTAGTTGTACCGGATACATTCCACTGTATACACATAATATAAATACACATATAATAAATGTATTAGTTTATCATCATATCATCATGATTACAGGTTCAACAAAATTGTAAATATGTACATGGTGTTATACAACTTGTAGTGGTAAATGGTGGAAAGAAAAATTCTAAAATAGTATACGGTGAAATTAAAGGAATAAGACATATTGCGTACTCATATACCATATCACACGCAAATACACATCTCGATTTTTGCACGTTAACGTACTAACATCTCATACTACTTGTTCTCAACGAAGAACCATTGTACTGTGTTGCTTTATTTCATCAACTTGCAATTTAATATAGAAACTCGTTATTACTCCAAAGGCTTCTATTAGTACCTGGAATAAAGAAGAAACCTGTACTTCGGTATAAAAAAGTTGAAGACAAAAACGAAGCTTCATCTACAAAAAACAGTAATAATAATGGAATCAGAAAAGAAAAGGAAATGAATACAAGGAAAAAGAAAAATACTTACTTAGCGACGCGAAAAAAGAAAGCAGCTGGAATAAAAAAATCTCAGTATGAATGCATATAAAGGAAAGTATTATGGGAATAACTAATGGGACAAGAAAAGATACACAACCGGTTGAAGGCACAGTCAGATTTTAGAAAAAAATAGTAATTCATGTGGGTTCCTGAGAATGGTGGAAGGTCTCCTAAATACGAAGCACACAGCGCTTCCGTTAGACATATTATACATATTACGATCAACTCGGGTTCCTTTTCCTTCACAATTTCGCTTTTAATAATATTTCCATCCAACACAACTTTTGTTGGTTATTTTGCATATTATTACTCGCTAATGTGGGCTGTATCTTGTAGACTGGGCATGCCTGTTAAAGCATAGTAATATTTATGCCTTTTCTCTTTCAACAATTGGGACTACACAGGAAATTTCTGTAGGTTTTTCGTTTTTGTTCATATCTCATTTTGTTTATTGTTATGATATGGATCATGAATATTAGAAGGTGGTGATTTAACCCATGTCATTGTATTAAACGTGTACATGAAGATTGTGGGAAAAAACTTGAGTAAAATTCAAACAAAGTTCGAAATAGCAATAATGGCACAAAGAGAACCGAAAAGAAACATGCACGTTTTGATATACACCTCGAGTGAATCGCGTTTAATCATAGCACTTTTATATTCGCACTGTTAAGATATATATTCTGTACAACGGGGAGGAGAATAATATGCTGACTTGAGATCAACATTTTGCTTTGTTCTGGAGACTTTTTATTTTGAGAAAAGTTTTTTTGTTTGATTTGCTGCTTTGGGAATTGATAGAGGAAGAACGAGCGTTATTTTTTTTGCAGCAGTAGTGTAAGTGGAAGAAAAGGTATAATATCATGTGTATTTAATGGCGCATGGATGGAATAAAACTGGGATTCGATTGTGTGCTCCTGTATATATTTTTTCTTATAGTATTTTGATTACAGTATAGATAAGTAAATACGTATAATATGGAATATGATTTTTGCTTAATGCCCTTAATAGACATAGACTGTAGTTGCTCCACACATAATTTATATAGAGAATCCATAAAATTTCGTTAAATGGCTTTATAAAAACTGCGCTTCATCAATATTATATCCTTTTGATTATTCCGGAAATGATATATATTTCTCGTAGAAAGGGAGAAAGTGAGACACACTCCAATAAACCATAGCATGCTGTTTTACCAGGCTAGTAAAATGGATTGCATTTCAAAGCATCGTTATTGGGATTAAGGTATTATATTATACACTACTACTGCTACTCCTCTTAAGATTACTTCCACTTCCATTCCTCCTATTATTTCCTCAAAGCTTCTTTCTTTTCAGTGCTCTGAATCCTTTTCTTTCTTTGTCTTTTCTTCACTGACTCTCCACTCCTATCCTTCCTCTTTCTAAAATTTATTAGTTCATACTTGACCTAAACTATCAATCTACGACTGTTGGGGGAGCAGACTAGTCAACATGCTACTTTTCTTAGGCTGACTTTTAAAAAGCAAATCTCTTCAATTTTTGTATTTATTCCTTCTCTAAGCAAGACAATTTTTCACATTATACGTGCTTTTTAATACTTTCTCCATGCACGTGAATGCTACTTCTCAACAAATTGAACCGGTTTAGTTATTCCCCTTCATTTCAAAAAGTAGCATTAAAAGTTCGATGACTGGATGGCAACAGAGTAAATACGATTCTTTATGAATATACATAAATCCGTATAGATTATACATAATAATTCTTTTGGATTTTGAGAGCAACTTACCTGAAATACCTGAGGCACCTGAAATATAACAAACAATATGTTAGTAGCCGTCAATGATAATTGAGAAAAAAGAAATTGGCGAATAAAAATACATAGCTATTGCTTATAGCTTTAATACCCAATATTTGCTTTACATTATTTTTGTCACTGTTTTCATTTCATATAAGATAAATATTCAGTATACTCACTACTCACAGGTTAAAAATATATGTGCATAAGCATGTATGTAGCGCCACCTTTTCAACCAGTATGTGAATATGATTGAATTTTTTAAATATGTACTATATTGAGAGATCACTCAACTTTCAACAGCACTCATTTTCTCTTTTGCCAGCCGGCACAATTGCTTTTTCGTTTGGTTATATACTATTCATTCCTTCTTCCACCACTCTTTGAAAGTTTTTTTGTGCCAGAATTTATTTATCCTGAAGAAAAGCGAAATGTAGAAAAGGAGAAAAGTTGAACAAGTGAAATGAAGAATTCTTCCTTATTCCTTCCCGGAACTGCCGACATACACGTATTCATTCACACACGATGACGATCATAATAAGCCTTTGAGCCAACTGGTGATTTCTTCTCTTATTTTAGAAGTGTGTTCACTCACTCTTAAAGTCAGAGCAAAACAGTAGTCAGACAAGCAGACCACTACTGTTTTAGGTAATATCTAATGACGATGTTTCCTTATCCAACAGAGAAATGGTTTTTTGGGAAGTACACATACCCACACTTATAATATACTAATATTCATAGCACACATCCACCTATTCTGTGCTTTATTCTTGCACTCAACTCACAAACGTATACATTTATAATGACTAGTGTTATTCCTTCCAGAAACCGCAGGTTCCCTCCCTTCTTCTTCACTTAATCTTGCATCCTCCATATATTCGACCACTGCATTGTGCTAGACACACACACAATGAGCGCTTTGCTACTTCATCTTTTTTGGTGGAAAAACCACCGTTTTTCGTCCCTCTCTTCTCTCCATCATAATAATCTTGTTCAACATCATCAACATTATCTTTTCCCTAAATCCTTTCTCTTTTATTCTTTTTCAAAGTTCGCTGAAAAGATATTAACAGCGTATGTACTCTTCTCTCTCTCTGTGTATCTACCTACTCACTTATTCATGCGTTTTATTTTACACTCCCAAAAGAAATGACACGAAGAAAATCATAATCATCATCATCAATTTGTCGTCCCACCGGACTCTGGCAACTGGATTAATTCATTCCTCTGCTCCTGAATTCAGTATAGTTCGGTTCAGTCAGTTTTTCAACTTTTGGTTTATCCTCCTACTTCAACCTGCCACATTTATTACAGCACAGACGTCAAACAGGAAATACATATGCTTCTCTACATTTTCACGTATGGAATCATCATTCCGTCTATCGTTACCATCACCCTGGCCGAATAAATGTGCATATCTATATATTATAGAGACAAATGGCACCAGTACTCACTTGTCAGTACATGGAATGATGAAGATTATGAAAATTTCATCCTTGAAGTAATATGTTCATTTTTCGTAATAACAAAACGGTTGTGTAGTTTTTCGACAAGAATACCTAGAAAAGTGAGAGAAAGTTTAGGAAACCCCCTTCTTATTCTTTTATCCCACCACCAAAGTCCAACTTGTATAATATGTGTTTTGTTGTTCCACATATCTATTCAGACGTTTTCTCCGCTCCTGGCAATGGCTGGAGAGCATATTTATTATTATATAGTTGGAAGCCCCCGTACAAAAATATGTGTTTTACACAAAATTCATTCTTACACAAATATAGTGTATATACCAGAGCGAGTCATCATCATCGTATGCGAAAACCTCAATGCAATCGTCATGGTCTTGGTTGGTGGTTGTTTCACTTCTCTTCTTCTTCGCCATCATCATCATCTCCATCATGATTCTGTTTGCTAGCTGATATTGAGAAAACTACTAAAACTAGACAGAGCGTTACATTACTGCTGCTAGATTTTCATTCATTTCGCATTCATGCATCCCACACACAAAGTAGTGTAATGGTGTATGTGTGTGCGCCTATCGCTCTCCTGGCTGCTTGGTGAAAACCAGCAAGTGGAACACGGACCAACATTGCCCAGGAAGAAGTAAAGCCACCGGTCTATTTCCGACTTTCTCCTCCAGCGGCAACGGCAACTATATCCACAATCGTCATCATCATTTAGACTGTTATTACGACTGCAGTGTGTGCTTCTTTCATCTTCTTACTTTTCTTGTTGTTGTGGGAAGAGTGTGTACTGGAAAGTAAGCAAGTTGCCTCTCTACTAACTATACACACTCTCATGGCCTGTCTTCTTCCACTGTGTGCTTACTATCATCACCACCACCGCCACCAATAATACAAAGTGGAAATCAACGCAGTATAAGAGAAAAAAGAAAGGAAAATCTTCACGAGGAAAGCTTCTTGTCTTGCCAGTTTCTTCGAAACCAACATCGAATCAAGGAACAGATCTTGTTAGTCGTACACAATGTATCTTTCCACGTTTATTTCTTTTTTTTTTGGTCGGACCAGTTCACCTATGTAGCGTACGTATTCCTACGTACATTTGTCTGTATGATGATGACGATCATGATCATCTTCCTACATTTTTCGAAAAAGATTCGCTTAGTATTCCAACGTTCACTAGAAAATGAAATTGGTGCAATAAGCTCTTGTTTTTCCTGCTACTCATGTGTTTGCTTTCCCTCGTTTTCCTTAATCTATTTTCATTGGTACGACGTATAAACTCTGTTCCAATAAAGAGGGGCAAACTACTTTGTTTTGTAGCATTCTAGCTTTATTGGAATCTAAAAGTCCAAATAAATGCACTGAAAGCATAAACATACAAGGAAGGACAAAATTTAGTCAATTTGGTCTATTGTCGTAAAGTGTGGACTGGTTTACTAGTATAATAAAATAAATATTAAAACGACCATTTCAATCATGAATATTTCATAAATTGTATTTGGACATATTCATAAGCATGATTAATTTACTAGGCATATAATTAAAAGACTGGAAGAAGATTATTCCATGTATTATGAAAGTTCCCTGAAATCCAGTAGCAGGCGTTTGTGATGTCTGTCAAATCAATTGACAACATAGCAGGAAAGGGAGTTTTTCCAACGTGTATATAATGGGAAAAACTACCCCTTCAAAAGTGAAACAGAGTTTATCTTGTAACGTAAATGTGTATTGCGACTACTACCAATTGCTAGTATTTTTAGAACTAGAAAATAAAAAGAATAGAACGAGAATGCACATTAAATGAGATAAAACAACTTACGCCAAGATACGTTTACATATTATCTTTTCTTCATTCTCTCCTTTTATTCCCTTTATTTTTTTCAATTTTCATTTTAGTCTGGCGAAAGTAAAACAACAATTTTGAGAAAAAGTCCGTATTTTTCATTTCCATCCTCATCATCATCACACGACCAGAGGAGCACAACCTTCTACCTAACAGAGTATTATCAGACCTCTCTGCAATTTATTTATTTATTATTATTTTTCGTTTCATTTCACTTGGACTCTTATAAACAACACAATGTTGCGTGCATACCTTGGGAAATTATCTGGATACTGTTATAGCATATTATAGAAGTAGCGATAATATTCTTTTAGTTAGTAAAAGGAATGTATTTTGTGTTATACGGATCCAAAATTATGATGCTTGAATGGCTCTCTCTCTACTATTATTTTTATATTTTTGTGTGTATTGCTGGGGAAAATGAATGAAATGAAGATTCTGCTGATGATCACGATATATAGTCTATCTTTTTCTGTAGTCGCACTATTCTTCTACGTGTGCTTCCACTTCCACTACCTTCTTTCTTTTTCGTACATCAGCCCTCTAAATAATTCTGGCTTTTATGTACGTAATATCTTTCATTCTCCTAAATCCTTTCCCATTCCACTTAAATCATCAGAAAATTTGAAGTCTTAAAGAGGCAGTCTGAAAGTGTCTATCTATGAAGTGAATGCAGTCTTTTCATAATAGTCATATATATACATATAGTTGGCATTTAAGCATGTAATATGTCTGAGGTATTAGCGTTTCCTCTCAATTCTCAACTTATACTGACTGAGAATCCGTGGTAAGATGGCAGTTGGTAACTTGTCGGCTTCCGGAGTCGTACTATTTTATACTTTCTTCCTTTTTTTGAGACAAAACACTTCTTTCACTTTTACTGCCTTTTTTGCACGTAGTACACAAGAAGATGGGATACGATGAGCGGCATCAATAAGCAGATATGATGACGGAGAGGACGGTGATGATGGTGCTGCTTTGATACTTCTTCACTTTCTTTTCACATCGAAAGCACTACCTTACAAACATGCGTTTTCTCCTGTCCATAGTATTACAACTTATACATATATAAGTCTTATCACAAGTAACCATAATAATCGTCATCATCATCTTCCAAAAATGTTCTATCCAGCCAAAGAAGAAAAAAGGCGGTTAGGAATAACAGCAAGCATCTTCCTCTCGCAACACAGCAAACTTCGCTCGATCACCAGTACCATTTTCTTGCATTTCCTCATGCTTTTATGGCTCCTTACTTGAGCACTCGGAACAAGGTAAAAAATCGTGGAAGCGGGAAGAGTGATATACCTTGTCTGTGAGTAAGCAACGGGGAAAGCGTAAAGTAATGTTATGGTGGTGGCATAATACTTTGTCACTATCTTACTTGAGTAATGATTCCATGCGATTTCGCTTTTTCCTTTGTTCTAGTTATACGTATTCATGGTATAGAAATGCTACTACTCTACTACAGTTTATATTCGTAGTAAGTATTATTTTAACCAGAGTTAAAATAACTTGATGTGTCCCTTTCTCCATGTGTGTATGTGTCTACGTGTTAAGCCTGTGATCTGACTAAAACAAGAAAAAAACATACTACTTGACATACGCTTGTAAGCAGGAAAAAAACACTCACTCTATATCGTATCGATATTTTTTTCAAAATGGACTTTTTGCCTGTTCACATGCATTTCTATCCACACTTTACTTCCATCTTGTTACTTTGAGTGACTTCACCATTATCTATTAAAACGGCTGTTGTGGGTAGGCTTGTTGCATGGTCTTTTTCCTTTCTTTATTCTAAACGTTCACATGTGCAATTGGTTGATGCTTTTAAATGAGATTTTCAATTTTTTACTTTCATTTTGAGGGTACTATATCTACATATATAGCAGGGTACCATCATATTATGGAGAATTATTACATACAAACATTACGTCATTACAACTACGATCAGGGTATTTTTAGAGGCAATCTCCATAAGAAAGTGACCTTGCTAGTGCTACATAAATGCTGTTTGTTAGGTGTACGGAGGGAGTAATGAATGAGTGAATGAAATAGACTGATGATAATGGTGGTTGTTTGCGGAGGCGAGAATAATAAACAAATACTATCGTACAAGGACGAAACATACAGATAGGAACATGGTACTGGAGAAAGAATCAATATACAATGTATATATTACTTATATAATACAAGACAATACAAGAAGCAAAATTCTTATCTGTATACTTATGTATATTTTATTGTATACACATTTTGTTTCTGAATACATTTTACTTTCATTTTCTGCTGAGAATGCTCTGCCGCACTGCCACTACCACCACCACTTCCTTCGTTCTCTTTTCTTGTTTGGAAAAAGAGAAATCGCACCGAAGGTTTTTCATTATAATTCCGCCTTACCACTTGCCACTCACTTGACTTGGAAATTCATTTCCCAGAGTCAGAAGAAAAAAGGAAAACGGCTAAAAGCAGAGGGGGAAAACGGGAGAGTTAGAAAAGACAAAGTCAGTAAAATGGTTGCATTTCACAGACAGGATAAAACAAAAAAAAGTCAAGGAGTATGAAAAGAAACGGAGAAATGCCAACAAAGGCAAAAATAGAGTGAAGAATAAGAAAGTATATACAAATAGCTGCCGAAATAGGGTATACATTTCTGGGAAAGAATAAGAAATACGAAAAAACACTTCCAAGCTCTGCTGAGCTCATATATAAGAACAAATGTAGTGCATTTTTGCGTGGGCTTTTGTCTTCTCCTTCCTTTTTTCTCACATTCCCACGGTCGTTCCTCGCATCTTGGTTTGGTCGTATCGTATGATGATGATGTCGACATTAGAATATCAATGAATCCAAAGGAATTGTGATTAAGTCAACGCAACCGTGTGTGGAATCCTGTTAATATGCTTTTGACTTTCTCCTGATGTTTTGTTGACATTCCAACTCGAAGAGTGGTGTGGATCATGAAGAAAGGAAACGGGTGAAAACTGCATTTAGATGGCATTATTAAGCCACAAAACGGTATGGTACAGATGCTTCTTTTCCGTTCATCGAGAGAGTTAAAAAACGTCACAGATGAAGAAAGTAGAAAGGCATCCCGTACCTATTCATACTCGGTCATTTAATTCCAATGACAAAAAGTAGTATAATTTCAAAGTAGGAAAATATCCCGTATCAATTTTCATCTTTTCAACTTCTGCTATTGCTGGAAAGGAATCAGTTACAAATGACTCGAGAAAGTGGCGTTTCTAAAGAATGTAATTTTCAAGTTGAGCTTACAAACAATAAGTGGATGGATAGTAATAATAATGAGCCACGAGTGTGGCAATGTAACAAAAAGTGAGTGTTGTAGCGTCAGTCTCTCGTGCCAGCTACACTAGCTACAGCAGCAGATTCCTGACAAATTGGAGTTCATTAATTTCTCATGAATATGCATTTAAAAGGAAATATCTAAGCATACGCTAATACGTGTTAGTCACCAGCATATAAATCCGTAAAAACTCATTCCACACAAGTGTCTTTATGTAACGCATACGTACATACATCCGTATTCCTGATATATAAAACTGCTGAGAATTTTGCACACTTTTTAAAAATAGATGAATGTAAACGATGTACCCTGAGTATGAACATATGTTATTCGCATTTATGAAAGATGTATACAACGTATTTTATCCATTTATAGTTGTACATATCCGTACAGACTTTCTTGTCATCTAGTCCTATCTAAGCCTAAACTCTGAGCCGTAAATCTTACACGTGTATGCACCTACAGAATGGTATATATAGTATATAGATGCATATGCAAACTATATTACAACCAACTCTGAAAAGGCAGAGAATAAAAAGACGATGTGGACAAGAATAGGGAAGAATAATATGGGCAAGGCAGAAGCAGCAGCAATTAATTACGTGATACTAAAAGAAGAACTGGTATTACATTTGCCATGATGGCATGCACGAGGCAAGACAGAAAAGTGAAGAAGAATAAAATCTTGTTGCTGTCTATTTTCTTCTAATACACACTTCCACTTCCAACCAGCCCACCACCACCATACTTTTTGTCAGTCAGTTCAGCTGAGTATTATTACGAAAAGAGAGAGAGATGAGACTTTAAAAAGGCTCGTCCTCGTCTTCCTTCATGTTATTTTGGGATGAATGAGATGAGGAGACCTGAAATACTATAAAATGCTAAATGTTCGTGCTTCTACTACATATAAAATGCTTTCACTACACAAGTACTTTATATATACCTATACAGCATAAGACTTACTACAGACCAAACCACAATGGAAAGTATTTATGGGCATGTCAAGCATCCTAACTAGTATTCTTTCTTAAGAAAATTGAAAGTGAATTGTGCACTCTCAGCACTAACTCATTTTCCCTTCTCCTCCATGGTGGCGAGAAAGTATTAGTAGTAATATATACCGTGTAAGTATGCATCATGAAGAGGAAAATCCAGTTTTATAACTTTTATGTTAAAGAAAGAATTTCTATACACACCGCAGCTTTGTACAGATATATTACGTATTCATCAGTCCAACTTGTTTCTTCATTTAGATTGAATTTTATCCACCCACTTCTGTCTCCTTTTATCATCAAAATAGTACTCAATGACGAAGAAGGACAAGCATACGGTTCACACAATCAGCTTGCTCATCATCATCATCATCATTTTATTGAAATCAGTTTCAGTTTTGACAGTAGCATATGTACGCATGAATATAAGAGCATAAAGCGTAACACAAAACTATTGTCTTCCGTTTCTGTTAACAATGTACAATTAATGGATCATTCATAGGAATAAAACTTTCACTTTTCTTCACATAAAAACTATCTGATCATTCATTTGTAACTACGTGTGGAGTGTTATGATCCCACATTGATGCTAATAAAATGATGTCATTGTAATATGGCAAAATGTTGGAACATGCATACATGTTTGCCTATGAACCCATCTGACACGCATTATTATTAACTGATATAATTATGTGTATATACTTGAGTCAAATGGGACAAAAAGTTTTTATTAGCGAGGCAATAAAATAATTATCTCCGATGAGAATCATTATTAGCTTCTGTCCTCTCTTTCAACTCTCGCTCTTCCAGCTCAGTACGTACTCCTGTTTTGTATATCTCATTCACACGCGCCTCGGTGTAGTAAGTAAAAGTCTCTTTCTGGTTAGCCAAAATATAAAGTCCCGGGATGCCAAAAACGTTGTAATGAAAGCACTTTTGGTGAAATAGGAGCCATGTCCATTTCTACACTTTTACAAGTGGCAGTAGCTACTTCCTCTTTAAATGCTAATGAGCGAAAAGTACAATTTTTGAGCACTTTCACCGTGAACATACCTGGCCTCATGTGTATAGACTATTAACGCTTCTATTCATGTACATTATGTATTTCAATTAACAGTTGTTGCCCTCGTTGTTTTTACTCAGAATGTTCAGTTTTTGCGATTTCACGGGTGAATGAATTAAAGGGAATGAAAGGTAAAGGAAGGAAATAAAAATGCAACAGCACAGAGTCCAGGGACGATACTTGCTCACATTTATTTTGTATTGTTTTTTCTCTTTCTTTTGCATCATGAAAATAATAATAATAGTAATGGTTCTTTTATAACAAGGCCGGATTAGAAGTGTGACGAATACGCATTTTTGTATTTGACTCGTTTCACAGTTCCATCTCATTTGATTCCCTTTAATATAGTTTATTTTCTTCTTTTGCGTGTAGATGTACGTATTTCATCGACATAAGTGTTATGACGAACATATAAAACTTGGATGCTCATTAAATTCACTTCCATCAAAGTAGCACATAAGGGTACATAGTGAACATGTGTGATACAATAGGTATTTTATGTGTTCTTGGTCTTACCACTGCTATGCTCAATCCAGACGTATACGGCCAACGGATACGGTTCTGTCGATTTCGTTCATCTTCAGATGTACGCGCCTCTGAATGTTGCTTTGCTTATTTTCAGCTTAAGCAGAAAGAAGATGAACAAAACGCAACGAAGCAGTCTTGATGAGTACGGACGAGACGATTACTTTTCTTCTTTCCCTCCCGTAAAAAAAGAAAGAAAACGAAAGGGGAAAATCTTCTTCTTTCATTCCCTTTGCTTTCTCCTTGATCTCCCTCAAATTGCACACGGCCTTCCAGTTGAGTTAGCTTCAATGTACAAAATCCCAAAACACATGTAACTACATGCATGTCTTCTACCTCCATGACTGGATATAGAAGCGTCAGCAACAACAGTTTTTTCTTATACCCAATAATATAATTGCAACTTTCTCCCATAGTCAGTGCACTGCTTGCTTATTTTCCTCTCTTATTTTATTCGTAACGAAAATACGTTGCTAACTGTCTAAAGGATAGGTAGACAACTTCATGTACATACATACGTCTATTTCGATAATATTAGACAATGTGTAATGTGCATGTGCATACTACGAAGAAGAAACAACTTTCAGTACTTAAATCACAGAAAACTGGCCCATTACCCCACTGCTAAAGAAAGAATAAGCATAGAATGAGCATAACATTTATAGAATCAAACGAGGTTCAACAGATCTACACCATCTTCTTCTGGAGCACTTGAGTGCACTACATTGGTCTGGAAGCATGAAATAGCTTGATTACTCTATAGCCAGCCTCATGTGTTTCTTTCTGTATGAATGCTTTGTCTTCCATCCACCAGAAACATTTCTGCCATTAGCTTCTTTGCTTTTCTTGGTAGCAAGCAATTGTCGGTGGAGTAAACTGGGAAATTATGTGTACGGGGAATTCAATGTGGACGCTCATCTACACAGTAATTTCGTGTGCCTTTCTGCCACTGCTGTTGTTGGATGTGTCTCCTCGTAACAAAACCCTTCGTTAAACATCCTCTACTATTATCTTCTGTGGAGAAAAAGAAGGGAGAATTCGCGTTGGATCTCGGTTTTGTCATTTTATACTTCCATGTATGAATATACATACGAAGATACATCTCATATTGCGTTATATGCGTTCCATAGTGAACATGGTGGGGCGAAAAAGTCGGCTTATGCTATAAGTTACTTTTTGGTAGTATTTCTCATACGTTTTCAGATTATATGCCTCTCTACTGCTTCTATGTTATTGTTGTTATGTCTTGGTTTAAAGATTATTTGCAGTAATTTGTGAATTAGTTGGATTGTCTGTTTACTGTTATTCTCTGTCTTTTCCCCCTTGCGCTTCACTTCACCTAAAATTTTCACTGACTGACGCATTGTTAGCTCTTGTCGTTGATAGATAAAAAGCATATAGGCAAACCAACAGCTTAGCTAGGCATTTTATACTAGGGGACAACTCCATACTCCTACATACTCACTGAGCTTCATTAATGTCGCAAAATCCGTGCCTTCTTTTTAAAAACTAAATGAACCAACACAAGACTGGATGGAGCAGCGAATAATAATATTATTATGGAAACATTGCCACCTCTTTTCTCTTTCACTCATTTAATTCACTCCCTTTCTCTTGTTCCACCGTGCTTTGGCTTGCTTCTGAAACTCCGTCCTTTTTTGTGCCATCTCCAATGTCATCGGAATAGTTCCATAAAGTCTACCATTTTAAATTCATTTTGATCAAAAATCAAGAGCATAAATGGATATAAAAGCTTGTATTATTTAAGAGAATTTCTTTGTGCCCTGACAGCTGAAAGAACAGACGACGAGAAAAGTTGGTCGCTTCTCACAACTGGGGCGCATACATAATACATACACAGTTGTGTTTTTTAAAAGCGAGAAAACAAAAACAAAAGAAGAGCACGACGAACTTCTGAAAATATAATTAATCAAATTAGCTTGAAAATTAATTTAGTTCCTTTTTCTTTATATTTTACTGTACAGAGCGAGTATCCTGAAAAACTACAAGGTTTATTGGGTCGACGCACCAGCAGCAACACCTGAATCAAAACCTACAAAGGCACCTTTGTTGAATTCCCGTCGTCGCCGATACATTAATTAAAAGTGCTAGATGTTCATTATGACAAGCTTGATGTATAAATGGTGTCAGCAAACGAACTCAAGCACGGTTCTGTAATTCGTCGTAATCCCATTCTAGGAAGTGTCAAGTGGGAAAATAATCATGATCCGTAATGAACAATGACAATAGAAATTGAAAGCACGATGTTACATATAACATGTAGATGTAGTACAAAAATAAATTTAGAGTGACATTCAATATAATATTCAGTCATCTATGACGTATGTAATAAAACAATTAATTGAGTGTATTTTTCAGTACCACTGTCTTTTTATTTCATTTTTGACATATTACAGTAATAATAGTTATCCTATATTATTATAATGTATAAGAATTATCCGTAATGTACAAGATTATTATACACAATTACCACATTATCATAGTGTAATTTAATAAATAATGAGATTATAGTATATGTATTATATTAATATATTACAATATTGATGATGATTGATATTTGTATAAGTACATACGTAAACATAGCCTATATAGTTACCAATAATGAATAATTATAGTAATACATATATTGAATATGAATCAATTGGATTTTATTTTTGTTTCATTCAATGTTATCCATGTATGATTTTCTTTTTTTTCACAGATTACTTCATCAGTGTAGAGACTATTTGTAATAAGCACACATGTATTTTCAACATAACATTTTTTTGCAACTGACTAGAAAATCATAATTCTAAGTATCACTTAAGACTTTATACCAGTAACGTCCCCGCCAATAATGCATTCCTTGTGTTAAGTCTATACAACAAAGTGACCCAATTATTTTTGCAGTATCTATGTTAGTATAAAGATGCCTGCGATGCAACATTTATAACAATTCAGTTTAGAGTTGACAACTACACAATTATTATTAATATCAATCGTTAGGATTGCTTGCTTTTTATTTTATTGATACACAAATTCTACACTATGATTTGCGATTTAATCTAATCTTTAATTGTAGTCTTACGCACACAAATTATTTTAATGAAATAGTAGCTACCGATCATTTTAGATGGTCGATCTTCCTTATCAACTAGTGTGAACGTAATTTTAGAGTGCGTCCGTTCTTGTCTATTTTAACTGTATCTAAAACCCTACTTAGATATCTGGCAATAGTACATCTGAAATCTACACACGGATATTAATATCTATAAGGATAATACTTCTAATAACATGTACTTGCAATTTTAACCTTTTGGATCCTAAATACTTAAAATAAAGTATTTTATTAATGTAGTTTTCTTACTGTTCGAAAGTCTTCACCGAAATATGATTAGTTATTAACCTTCTTGCTAAAATTAGTCTAATTACTAAACATATATGTACATTCCTAAAAATGTTTACCTCTATGACGTAATTTTAAATAATACTAAAATTGTAAATCTATTTCCGAAGGATTTCTATAGATATTTTATTTTTTAAATGTATCGAAATTTCAGGCAAATTAAATAAAATGACCTAAGAAATGACCTATTAAACTTCACTGCTTATTGAAAATAGCCAAATACCATAATTGCATTCCTATAATTAACATATCCATCCACACTGCACTGTATTATTTGTCATCAGTATCAGTAGTATGCTTTTTCAATGATGACCAAAAGACAAACTTGTGAAAGCAAGCTTAGGTTTAGGTAATACTTTCCCTCTTGAAATCTCTCTTTCATTCCTTTCACTACTACTGGAAATTATGGATAACATTTGACAATCGATATCGATTAAATAATCACAATCAGAGCATTTTGCTCATTAAAATCATTGCTGAACAAGTTCATTTTTTGTTAAAGTCTGTTTTGTATTCATGCTTTTTCTTGTGTAATAAAAGTACCTACAAATACAATTTTGATTTCACACAAAAATTTCAGATTTTTTCTTGAGTTAATAAAATCCAATAAGATTGATTTGTATGGACATTTGAAATGTGGCTGGTATTTGTTTCAATTTGAATTGCCTATTTAATATGTGCTTAAAATTACGCTTGTGATCTATTCCCACTTTCTCTCGAAATGTGAACCCTATAATTTTGTCTTATCACTTCCCCGGTACACGCTTTCACCAATACTTATTATTATGCAGTAATATACATAGTGTCAAACTGAACTCAAGCAGAGCAAAACTCAACACACAAGTCAATACTGACAAACAACACCATCATTCATTAAAAAATTCCAAAACAAAAATATGATTAAATATTCCTGCTTCCACCCCAATTAATAATATGCGTATCAATTTATGAGAGTATTTTCAAACGATACTACTAAAAGTACAAAGGAAAAAGTTGCACCCTGCTTTTTTCTGCTAATTTGTGTGAAATACTAAAATTTAATTACCTCACTTTCCACTCATCAAATTTATTATGAGTTCCACCCCCACATCTTCATTTCCGTGAAAATCATCATCATTAGCCATATACACTAAATGTACACGCACGAGATGAAGAACAACAAGAATTAAAATCATTTCCTACGTACACGACAACAGCATGCATAATATCTTATAAGGCAAGTATCCGATATGTGTCATATCCACGATTAAATAAATCGTGTACCCCAACATATGAACCGTCTAATTTTTTATTTATTTTTTTGCATAGTTTATTATTAGTATTATGTAGATTATTTTCATATGATTTTTCATTATCGAATTATTATCATGATCATACGTATGGCGTAGTATTTTGTTTGTATTTTATCACGTTTGCGAACAAACTCATCAAACTAAAAGTACTTAAAATTCAAGTTACTTTTACACATATCCGCAAAATACTTATATCATGATATAAAATGTAATAATAGTTTTTATTAAGATCCAACACTAGTTCATCATCAAAATTAACTCTTAACGGAATAATTAAAATTTGACACGTTGAAACTTACATATATGTATATATCAAGTAATGATATATATGTATGCACAACACAAAATCAGGGAGAAAGAAAAATGTCGAGCGACATTATTTCGGAGAGCGTAAATAAGGAAGGATATGGACCAAATAAAATTTTCATTATCCTATTAACAACACACATAAACCCTTTTTATTGTGAATACATTTACCTACCCTTTGAATGCAAGATTGTACGCATTCAGTCACCTCATTCAACAAACCAATCCGCTTTCATTTTCACTTCATATGCCTGACTGAATGAGTGAACTACACTGGAAGATGTCTGTCTACCCCATACGTTTAGTTTGCGAAGCCTCTGTAACAGTGGGTAACTTCCACAAACATAAATACTAAATATACACATTCACATACTTACATAGTTGGATATATGCCTTCCCTAGACAAATATTATATCCTTTATTCATCAAGGTTACTTTAGCTAATCTGGAAAAGCTTTAAAAGAGTGATGCGAGCGGATGTCAAGTAGCAAATTAGAATGCCAGGATGATCAAAAGCTGGGAGAAAGATGATTATGTGGCTTTTGTGCCCGTTAAAAGAAGACATTATTTAGCTTTTAGCAAGTTTAGAAATAATCAAACAGAAAAAATGCAGGGATACGGTCGTGAATACGTATACAAAGGAGTGCACGCTAGCCTATAGCAAAAGTAGGCAAGAGGTGTACTGTTGAAAGAAAAACATAATTTAGTAAGTATGTTGGTACCACGTACATCACGTCCCCGTAAAAAATATCAGCCTACAGAAGTTACAGCAAGTATATATTATTATTATACTACTGTATACTCATTAGTATATTTTCACTCATTGTATTCATGTTATAAATAAAAATGCATTTAAATCTACACCAAGTTTATCTAAAACCGAAATAAATATAAAGTAACAACGATTTATTTTCACACTGTCTTTCATGAACTTGCCTGCTCTGTTAGTGAATATAATATATATAGAAGTATATGTGTGTATATTCTATGCTGTCTTTTATGTGCTACTTAAAACTATAATATAGACAAGATAATGATAGAAACAATGCTATGTACCGATAATACCGCCATAAGATAGTTATTGAACTCACCAGCAGTACAACGATTTTATGAACGCACTAAAAATTCCGATCCAGCACGAACTATACATTTACATGAAAACCAAGAATTCAGTATTGCTTACCGTATGCTCTTGCTACACTTTCTTCAAATTATTGTGTCTAATTGGCTCATTCATCCATTCTCATGCGATACAAGTAAAAAATCTCATAGCATAATACGCATATATCTGTATAATAATATGTAGACTACCTATTTATTTATATAGATTACATTATTATGATAATGGTATGAGATTTCGTAATAGTTACATGAATACAAATATTTATTTACAAGTTATCACTAAATATCCTTATTATTTTGGAGACGATTGTCACATAGCTCACATATTATATGTGAAATCCATCAGTATCCTGAACTTGATCCCCCAATATGACCGAGAAGACTATTGCACAAGCCATATAAGCCCTCCTCGATTTTATCAATACATATCTGTTGTCAAAAAGAACCGAACTTTGAAGTTTATTCTTTCCTTCTCTATTCTGCCTGTGTTCTTTTTATTTGTCTAAGGTAATCGTTATTCCTATTTTATGAATATATTATATATCTTAATCTATATTGCTTTTACTTTTACATACACAAACGGTGAGACAAATGTACATAGAATATTATTATGTATAAAAGGTAGTTAATTATGAATTATTATTTTAGCCAGTATCTATTGAAAAAATGATGCAGTGATGCACTTTTTCTCACGTGAATCTGCTTTTATATGTACTTATATCACAGATCAGTGCATTCAATACTTCTCTCAGAAAATTTTCCTAAGTAAACGTATATTACAAATTATTTATTTACTCTCATTTTATATAATATTTTATTGGTACAATATGTACACTTTGAAGATAATTTCTGGCTTACCAATCTGAAAATTAGCCTTATTTGAAATTAAATTATCTTATGGAAAGAGCGATCATGTAATAATAGTCATTTTTAAATTGTTCTGGGTTAATTCTTTGAATTCTGAAAATGTTATGTTCTTCAAATGGATGCTTGGCTTAGGCTCCTGTCCAAGTATGCTTTCATTTCCAAAAGGGTCATTAAAACGGATGACAATTAATTAAATTAGAATAAAAATCTGTCAGTAATATGGTGGTACAGAATTATTATTTAAAAAATTCAACCCGATATTTTGGCACGTTTGGAAACAAACAGGAAAATATATCCTTTATAGATAAATGAACAGTGATGTTGTATATATGATTCAATGTTAAAAAGTTAGAAAAATTTAGCCAAAATTTAATTTCACAAGCTGAAAGAGAATTATTTCTGTTAATACTGATTTCTGTAAAAGTTCAGTGGTAGAATATTGACTGTCCACCATTACTGAACGAATTTTAGTTGAATCAATAATTATTTTTGAGCCTTTATAAATATTACGAATAACCGGATACTTTAAAATTATTGCAAGAAAGCAAACATTTTGACACTTTTAATTCTGATGAAAAAAAATCTTTTTAAATACAGATTCCTGTAAATGCGACCTTTATTGCACCAAGACTTTGTAAAGTTCTACAAATCCATAAATAACTATGATTGTTCGATTTAAATAATAGCTTACTTTGAATACTCTGATTAAAATTTGAGAATGTGTACATTTTCAACTTCTCATCTTGACACTTTTACCCTTTTCTTCGTTCAAATTCCGAACCTTTTCTCAAAGTATACCTGCTTTTGGAAATCCAACACAATACCAAGAGGAATATTACGACTGGACCGAAATTTGACGGACGCCCTACCACAATTACGTATATAACGAGACAGATAAAATTCTAATTATACCTAATTACCTCCATTAATCAGTTTTACTGACTTAAAAGATCCTAATTAATTGTAAACTTGGGAAGACATGCTCTTAACTTAGCAGATCTGATATTTCATAGTATAATAATAGTAGCATATTAAAAGTAATGAATGCATGTGTTCGTTTACGTTTGCCACTCGTAAGTTTTGGTTTTGGTGTGGCAAAGTATTTGTTGACTGCTGACTATAAATTTTTCAGCTCTTGTATGCAGATAGAAGTGCTTCTTCTCTAAAAATTTCCCTAAAGCCATAATGTTACGCAGGACTTCTTTCCTTCTGAGCCGTACATTCCAGTTTTAGCATACGTACGCATACAGAACTCACGCAAAAGCAATCCAATCTTCCAGACAGATGATTCGATATTATCAACCAAACACTCAAGCATCATTATACTCGATATCCATAATGTGCATTACTCCAACCTTATGTTTATACGTATCGCTCCCTTTCTCTTCCGAGTCCTCCGATGTACATGATGATGGGCATGGGACTGCCAACTGATTCGTTTGCCCCATATGTATATAATCGTCTGTCTTATATTGCTCTAGCTTTCTCTTATTATGAAACTGCATACAATATACACAGTTTGCGAGGATAATATTAGACATCTTGAAAATAATAGCTCTTTTTCCTCTTTTAAATTGTGAAATATACACGGAGCCATGGCTGAATGTTCCGTGGTATAACATAATAATATTAAACATCCTTTTCCAATTTTAATAGATATCGTATTCAAATAAAATACGACTTTGTTATGCAAACATGGATTATTTGCAGGTTTTTAGTGGAGTCCACAGCTAGGCATATAGATTCATTCGTGGTAACCAACCTGAAAACCAAACCGCACTGTAGATTACTCTCATACTAGCTTGTTCTCTTCCATATAGCCGTGTTACTGTTTTGTTCGTAAACTGAGCATTTCTTCTAACTATGGATATGTATGCTGCAACCTTGTGCCTTTTCTTCTTCAACAAACTGACTGAGTGAAAGTGAGAGGAAAGAGAATGAGGGTATCGTATTTAGTACTACATGATCATCGTACACAATGCAGATTGGCACGACGAAATGTGCCTGCTTTCACTATCAGTTTGTTATGCTCATACACGATGATCATGTATGTATGTCCATGTACACTTTCTATACTCCTGCTGGAACTTCATTTTCAGGAGAAACTAAACTTGTTTCGTGATCATCTTGTTGAAGACTCAACTCAACTCCCTATCGGTATTATCGCATCGCTACGACTAATGGACATGTAAAGGTATACATTGCGTTGTTGTATGCATTATTACCTTCCTTCTTTTTGGCGCTGGTTTTACTTCGGCCATCCATCTACTTGCCTAACTATATAATAATAATTATATTATTATATCCTCCATCTTTAATCTGAAGAAAAGTAATCTTTTTACGTCTATTTAATGCACAAACCGGTGTACATTCATACACCATAGTATATGTATAAAACGTACGTGTGTGTCCATTTGCTCCTTTGCATCATTTTGCACACTTTGTACTTTCCCTCAATATTGTGTTAACCGAAAAGGAAACCTTTTGTGCTTTTCTCTCTTCCTTGTGTGTGATTCGAATTCATGCATGCCATGCGACGTTGTACATAATACCTATAACATCATCGTAATAAACACAATGCACATCCTTATTTTCCCAGATCATGTAACAAAACCCACTACTACACTGGCACACGCTGCATGATTCACCCTGCTGAGCTTTTCCAGCCCACACACTACTAATAACTTTGCATGGATGTACTCAGGTATATATACATATATTATTCCTTTCCTTCCTACCGTCGTGTTCTCACATTTACTCAGACACATCTTCTGCTCACTTGTTTAAAACCAAATGCATACCAAGGTATGCCTATCGCTGACAATAATATAATATACCTATACAACATGGAAGCAAGCTATTCTGAGGATTTTGTATCTTTTCTTTCTCATTCCATCCATCCCTTGCTTTGTCGGTCGTAATGGCGTGCAAAGGAACTGTGAGGAAGTAAAGAATATAATATAGTGATTTTGGCTTCACAAGAATTCATCGTCTGTGTTAAGCTTGAGCTGATTGTAAGCTGCCTGCCTCCTTCTGTGTGCGAGAGTGTGTGAAGACGATCTCTCTGTTTACCAAAGAGCAAATACTCTCTGTTGTTATTTTTTATTTCTATTTTTATTATTTTTATAAGAGTGCACCGACTTGTATATGGAGACATACAATATTATGCAGTAGTGTGTAACAACATATGAACCTGAAATGCAATGTCAAATAATGCGCTCCCATTACTTCTGCTCGCATACTACCAACCAAACCATAGGGCTGCCTGTTCTCCTATATTATGGGCATCTATAAAACTTTCCCTTTTCTCAGAGTGCTGGTATGTGCTTCCGTCTCCGTCGTCGTCGTCGTGAATCCCGATAAATCACAATTGACATATTTATCGTTTTATACACTAATATATTTAAAGCCAAAAAACTACACATTACCACCAACACCGTCATCATGATGATAGCTGTAGTAGTAATGGTAGTGTCCATATAACAATAACACTTGACTAAAGTGGAGCATTAGTATTATTACTAACAATAAACTCAACCCTATTAATGCTATTGTAAAACTTACACGTATTCTAGTCTGTGCTTTCCACTGACACAAGAAGAGAAGAGAGAGACGATTGCAATGCCTGTTTGGAAAATGAGAGGAAAGTGAAAAGGTACAGAGTGGAGGTATGTACAAAAATACACAGAGAACCACGTTCTAGTTGCATATCGTGCACATGTACGTCACAGTTGTCGATTCCTTTCCCTTTCACATCTTCATTGAACTTTTGTTATTTGTCCTACTTTACCGAACCAAAAGTTTGCTTTGGTAGATAGAGAACAGGAACAGACCATAACAAAAGTGTCTGATATTACAAAATCTACATGGCTTGTGTACATTGTACATGAGCAGCTTCAAACAAAAATAACTACTAAAAACTGCTTATATGATTTTATTTTATGTATTGACCAAGAAAACTTCAACCCTGATTTTTCCTTTTTCAAAATCAGGCATCGCTAACGGAAGGTATATACTTTTAAAACTCAGCTGCGTTCAAATGTGATATTTAGTTTACGTATACGTACATGTTGGAAAATTGAGATTTGATAATGTATAAGTATAGTTGCTGATATTAATGAATTCCACGAGAGAGTTTTCAATTTAAATTTGATTTGTATGTGTACGATAGACTGAGCACTGAGCACCATGTTTACAGTTCATTAAGTTTGACACCTTGCAACTCGCAACGTTCTGTTGTGAAAGTAATTTACATGCAAGTTCTTACAGACTCAACGAGCAGTCCATGACCAAAATATCTACCTAATGTAAAAATATCCTAGTTTGTACAGTAATGTATATACGGAATGTAGGGTTTGGTAAGCAAATGATTGACAACTTGTTAATTATTGTGCCTCGAGTTTAAAATTTCATGTCGCTTTTAATATAATGCATGCACAGTTCTTCATACCTGAACCATATCCTTCTGTGATTTTAAAATGCTGTATAGTTTACGCGGAATTTTGTTAATTCTGATATTTTCGATCATTGAGCCATTTCAGTAATTTTTCAGTTTATCATCCATCCACAGTGAATGCATCCTGTCGTCCCAAAAAATAAGAAGAAAGAAAATGAAACAATAAATAGCAACAAAAAGAATTAAGATTTCAACATTTTTTTACTTATTTACTTCCTGTAAATCAACAATTATAACAGAATAGCCAAATCGACATTTTAATTCTTGTATAGAATATAGTATTTATATCATAATATATTAAGATTCTTCATATCATTGCACCACATTTCTTGTATCATATATAATTTTGACGGAACATTTAAATAATTTTTTTCATGTTATGTTCATGTAAGTAATAATACAACAATAAAACTTCTAAACCCAATAATAATATGTCTTTTGATAATACTTAAAGATAAAAGTACACTGATAACAACAAATAATAGTAGTGACAAGACAAAAGTTCAAACTATGTAATAACATAATAAATAAGCTCCTATGAAATGTACCCACCATCAACGTGCAAATGAAGAAATGACTGGTTTTCTTCTGTAATCTTCAACCTCAAAAAATAGACCTAGCAAATTTTTTTTATACTGTTTCGTATTTTTTATCTCTTGAATTGCCTGTTCTGTTTCTTGAGGTTGTGCTGCAGAAGTATCATATACAAATGGTGAATAGGTAGAACGAAAAACGAACGAACTTTGACTGTTTCACTTAAAATATTCGTACATAATATAGAAAATAATTAGTTAAACTTCTTCTTAAACATTTTTTAGCATACTGTAATGAGTTAAACAAAACTATTTCTCTACTTTACATTGAGAACATTTAATAAATAAATAAATAATGACTATTTTAAACCAGTAAAGCTCAAACATGAATCAAATCAATCTGTAAATATGATATATAGTTATTAAATAAATTACAAGCAACTATTCATAATGATAACATAAGCTATAAATAATGTCTTTAACGATTGTCTTTTTTAAACACAACTGAAATTTAACAATATTCAAGATAATATAATAATTGTGTATAGCTTTGGCGTATGACACGACATGCTGACTGATGAAAAATAAAGCAGCCACAATAAAAACTCACGGGACTTGATCGACTAGTATGTTCTTCCTTTGTTGAATTGAATGCTAAATGAATTGCATTACGAACATTATTTTTTCTATTAATTTTATGATCACAACATGTATTGATTAATACACATTTTGATGTATGTTTCATAACCTTAAGATGAAAAAAATGACTGATAAAAGTCAAACGGATGTTTTATACTTATGTTGTACCAACGCGCGATTATGCTAACCGTAACGTGAATATTTACTTCGAATTCATGTATATTATGCATCATCACACCAATCTCACCTATCAGATTAGTAAATTACTTATGAAATAACGTACAACGTAAACACTTAGTAATGTATAGCACACGGTCATTGAGAGTGACTTGCATAGAACCATGATAAAAAACAGTTTTCTTCCTTTATCCCTTCTTTCCTGACTTATGTTGCGAAATGTCCAAGTTGGATACAGGATAATATTAGATGTAAATTATGATAACTATTCTGTTTTAACCCTACTTTACGATACCAATTCCGAATTATTTATCATAATTAGTTAGAAAGTTCATACATGTATAATAATCAAAAATACTATGTTAGATAGGTATTCCTAATTAATGATTTTGATTATTTGCAATCGTACAGAATAAAAGATCTTTGTAGTTATAAGTATCAAGATTGCTTTTGACTTTCATATAAAACGAATATTTAAAGTTTGGCAACTGATACATGAACATTTTGATGATCATGATGTAAAATTAGAAAATAAAAGCATGTTTGTAAAGATAATTCGGCAATACCACAATTTTCCATATTATTACTGGTCTCCTAAAGTATAGTTTTGTCGTTTGTATCCAATCAAATTAGTAGTTACGTATTTTACGCAAGAATAATACCAGAGTTTGTGTCTAATTTATTTTCACAATGATTTGCATACGATTTCACAGTACAAATATTATGCACTTCGAAATTAGCACAACCGGGCTTTATATATGTAACTGGAAAGATCTTTCTTTCTGTGAGATTCAGTGTGCAGTATTAAGTAAGAAATAGAAATGCTTGTGCATGACTCATTTTTTGGATGAAATATAGCAAACAAATTGCTTTGTTTAGTGAGATGGTTTCAATGCAAAAGGAGATGTGTTGCATTCAAGAAGATCTTTTGAAAAATTAAAAGGTTTGCTTCTGTTTGCTATATTTAGGTTACTGATTTATCCATTTGACGTAGTATGCTACTTCCAAGACTTAATTTCTTCCGTTAATATAAATACGAAATGAAGTGCTTTAATTTTTACATATAATATAGACCGGCTTTGAATTTCGCTTTCGTTTAACAACTGCTTAGTACCTTTTGCTCGACTGTCTCAAATATCGATATTTTTTCGTTTCAATGGAATACTGCGCACAATGATTTAATCGATATATTCTTAAACACTGGCTCTGGCTGGGAGCCATCGGTTTAGTATGCTGTTATGAGACCTGTTTCTAATTACATCTCCTAATCATCCATACACCTCAAAGTAATTCATTACACTTGTAACCATAAAAGTGTTGTACCATATTATATATTACCATTTATATGTATACCCAGATTACTAAATAATCAGTAGGAGGATAACATTGAACTCAAATAAAACGATTAGATTGAAAAGACGACTACCGTCGATAAATATCAATTCTATCTACTAATCTTCAAACACGACTAGCTGCCTATTTGAAAGTAAAGATTTGATAGACTGAGGACACTGACTGACTGACACATCCTACCTAGTTATACATATTATGTACCTATAAATATAATGTGTGTACTGACTATAAAGTTTAGTCCTAAAATAATTCATCTTCCTGGACCACTTGCTCCTTATGACTTATAGTTCCAGTATAAACGAAATAAATAGACACCACTGACATTCTCACCGGATCCTTGTCGCCATTTTTAAAACTTATTACTTGGTTTTGGATCTTTTAAAAAGTCGTATTATTACAACTTAACGTAAATGTATATATATATAATGAAATTTGCGTCCTCTTGAAACAAAAACGTATTAAAGATGCGTGTATTTTTATCCTTAAAGATATTATTATTAGTTATCAGATCTACATAAATGATTCGAGTCGTTTACGATTATAACAAGTAATTATTATAATATCATCGTCATTCTCATCATTTTCCTAATCAAAGAATAAAACCGTTAAGTATATGTAGTATATATTCATGTTCAGAAATGTATCTAAATAAATAATCATACATTTATACTTTTCATTTCGTGTTTTAGAGATGTTTTTTGAAGATTATATATATAAACTGATGACCATTTTTTTCAATTTCCCTTTTCGTCGGTAAATAAATTGTAGTAGATGTAGTAAAATGTATTTTTACGTAGTGAATGCATAATATATAATATAATATATGTACTATATTATATGTATGTATCATGTATTATAATAGAAGTTAATATCACTTAACTAGTGAATTGGAGCTCGGAGAATGGGACTCGGTGTGGTGATGTAAAATCCAGGGCTTGGACCAGTCACAGGTGCTGCAGCTGGGAACACCAATCCACCTCCAGCCAGCGTTGCTGTCTCCATTGCTAACCTGTAGCCGCCACAAAGAAAGTAATAAAAAGAAAAAAGAAGGAATTATGTACCATTTTCAACCGCACCACCACCAAAAATATGCATACCTAAACATACGAACACATATTTACAAGTTTATTATGCATTTTGTACAGCCAAAGACCGGACCAGTGAAGAGAAAGAAAGTAAAAGATGATATATATCGTATTAGTTGGTGGTTTTTTGCTCATCATCCCTTTTCTCGCTTTGTTTGCTTCCCGGAACTATATACCCGAGCCTATCCCAGAAACCGCACAGCTTCTTCTAGTTTTACGAGAACATCTCTACGTTTTCCTTTAATTTCTTTCGCAGTAATAGTTTCACCTACTCACTTTTTTGGTATCCGAACTCTTGTTCATGAAATGAGTACAGCACAAACGAGAACGTAACAAGTAAATATTTTTTGTGTGATTCTTTTCTAGAAAAATCTTGTCGCGTTTTCCCTTTACATTACTAACAACCCATTGTCATAATAATTATAAATTATACCAGAAATCTTTTAATTTCCTTCCAATCTTAATTTGCCACTGTTCCAAAAAGTTATTTTCGGAAGTATCAAATTAGAAAATGTGAACCTGTCTGGTTCATTCAACCTCTTTCTCTTTTCTTACGCTTTGCTAGATATACTTTAATTTTCACCACTACCGTCAGCTACATTCCTTCGTTCGCAAATGAAAACATCATCTCTGAAATATCATGTATGCACATACCCTGTATGCCCATGTGTCACCATTCTCTACCTTCAATATTTTGTAAATGCAGGTATTTACACATACCAATGGCTAGGAATATAAAGTGGTATAGGTCCAAGGGTGAAGTGAAAGACTATATGGCGAAACCGCATTTAAACTAAAATTTTCAGCCTACTGCCACTTTATTCTTTGGGGCTTTTTGGTTTCAAGGTATCTCGGACTTTTTCCACTAATTAATCCCTTCATCGTTCCGAATTAATTCTACTTTTCCTCTGGTGCGGTGTGTGCCGCGCCATGCGCAAAATCTTTCCGGAGTAAAAACATGCCCCACTTGTGACTTCAGTGAAGCTACTATAAATACTATTGCTACCTCCCACCACATTCTAATAAAAATACTAACGCACTCATTTCCCACTGTAATATCAGTGCCCTGTCTTCAAAATGTGTCTTTCCTTTTCTCAAGTCCATCGTTCTCTTAGGTAACATAGCGTATTATACCACATGCAGGAAGCTCACCATTTTAATTACCGCAAAATTAAACTTCTCCTTCTGGTACACCCACCTATATACACGTGCATCAGTAGATTCGTTCTCTACACCCTTAAGATACTTCATGACAATAATTTAAAATGCACGGAACACATGTACATACATATATAGCAAGGCATGTTAGTACTATGGACCCATCCACATGTTCTCGATGAAATAATATTTCTTGAAGAGAGTGAAGTAGGAACATGCACAATCTTTTCGGTTTAATTCATCTTGTTCAAATGTTTCTTTTCTTTTCACTTACTTTCCTCTCAACAGACATCCATACATACAATAGACACCGGGAATGTGTCAAGAGTGTGTCCTTCCCTTTACTTTTTCATTACCTCTTCTTATTCTTGAGCACATTTGCTTTCAGCTTTCACTTGTTTCATATGAGAACTCATGTGCACATTCATTGCTGCATACATGCATACACACTTATATAACCTCTGTTCAAAGTTTCACTTCCTCCCTCGAGAAAGTCTTATTACTTACTGGTTACTTAGTGCTAACCAAAACCTCTTTCTCTCCTAACTTATCATACACACTGCTACACAAACAATAAACTCGTGGACAGCAAGTGGGATCGAGAGAAAGCCGCCGACACGGGAAAGAGACAACTTTCTCCTTTTAAGCAACTTTTCTCACGTTTCCTGTCCTCACTTGAAAAGTACATCTTTATAACCCCTAATAGCATGCACCCAATGTACGTTTCGCTTGGTATAATAGTCAGAGCGTTTTACGATGAATGCATAAACCAGAGGAGGTAGATCATGAGGATGGTTACTACTGTGCAAAAAAACGCCACTGGACTAGCGGTAGCAACAACAAAACATGAGAGCAAATGAAAACTGTAATAAGAAGTAGTAGATTCGTTCCAAAATAATGTAATATAAATAGTAAAAACGACATACATGATTGGAAAGAGGATGATGAAGACTTACAACTTAAACTAGCCAATCATACCAAACATGTACAAAGTACATGCCTACTACATACAAGTACATTTGTAGCTTATATAACCATGTTCTGTGTTATTATTATTGTTGTTATTGAATCATACAGAGGAAGAAGTATGGTCGACAACGAGACTGAATGACAATATTGGAAAAAGAATTACGGACGGACGGGTGCTTCGCTTCTCTTAACAAGATCAAAATCGAAATGCTTTCTGCAAGCACTGAGGCTACAGCATTCACGCAATCACAAAGCTAGAAACATATATTACTGATATAGAAAACTAAAATACGTAACTTCATATTACGTGATTGTGATAAATAGATACATTATTTCTGTACATCTAACAATAAGTACTTTCTATCATCTATAGACGTGATAGGTATGTATAGTTCCTACCAAGTAATAGTATATATTATATAAGGCAACGTGGATTGGTTCAAATTGTAATGATAATACTGCTGCCTTGTTTTGCTCAGTAAAAAATCATCCTTTTCTGATTTTCAAAGCAGGATGCGTTTTTGGTATGATCATCAAAAATTGCGCAAACACGTTTACAATTTTGTTTCCCTACCATAATACTACTACAAGTGACATACACTTTAAAGTCTATAACATATAAGTACTTGTGTGGAATATGCTTTCATGATCACAAAAAGCTAGTGCATTATTCTCCTCATACATTCTTCCTTCTATATACGTACTTCATTGTTAGTAATTCTATTGTCAAGTTCATTATTTTGAAAAGAAGTGTCCATGAAAGATCAACAGTGTCTTAATACTTATCTGACATTGCTATCCAAGAAAAGGTATTATAACATATTTATTACATAAATTATTTCCTCTTTCATCTTTCAAAATTGGAGCTCCCAGTTAATATGATTGTAATACTACTCCTATCACACCTTTTCATCTTCTTTCTGTCTGATACTCTGGTTTATTGCCTTTTTATCATTATTAATATCACCAGTAGAGGACCATAGAGATCATTACAAGAAGTAAAAAAATGGGGAAGAAACTGCACCCCATAGTGCCAATAATATTCCTATTATTTTCTTCTTTCCCTTTTTATCAAACCGGAGAGTAAAGTGCTAAAATAACGGGCAACGGACACACTTTTGCTTTCACACGGTAAAGGAATTATTATATCGACTACGGGCAAGTAGCAGTTCTCCATTTCGTTATACAAACTGGACGATCATCATCACCGGCAAAAGGAATGGAGAGAAACAACGTGAATTTGGCAAAAAACCATATTTATTGGAGGAGTCGAAAAAGTTTTACCGGCAAGGTCTCACATTACTATATTAAATAATAGCCTATACGGGTATAGCACAAATAGCATCTACTGTAAAGAATAGCAGACAAAGACTTTTTCAGTCAATTTTCAATGTTTTCATATAAAAACTTTTTTCTCGTTGTCCCCCATTCATTTTGTCCTTGCCTCCATTTTACTTTACTTTTCTTAACTAATGTATACACAGCGGTGGGTATGTAAAAGTAGTAGTAGAAGTGATATACACAGTGGTAAGCTCATTCCTACAGGTATATAAAACATTAGCAATATACATTACCTACGCCTACCATTCACTAACTTGCCCACGATAAGTTATATAGTTACATTTATTATAATAATAGGGGCTCTTTAGATGCTGGCGTAGTAGCATTATGAGATCATGTATGAAATAATGGTTAGGAAAGTAGAAGACTAAGTACTTTCTCCTTCTTCTTCTTGTGAATGTATGTACTCCTCTTTTTTCTCCTTTTTTACTCTTTTCATCATACCATACAAAAGGGTATAGGAGAGAAACAGCAATTGTGTGAACGAATAAAAAATGACGAGAGTAGAAAAAGAAAAGAAGAGGGAGTAAGTATATAATAGTACAAGAACCGTGTAAACGGTAGTGTTTTCCTGCCAACTTAACTTTGGATAAAAAGAGGAGCTGCTGGGAAAAAAGACGAAGAAAAAAGTTTTTAAGAGCCCACCCATTTCCTCGATTTTCATTCTTTACTCTTTTCTATAATACAAAAACACTAATACTGGTTATATACATGCACAACAAAAATACTCTCTATATCAGATATGTTTTCATAGGAATATCAAGTTTTCTATGTAAAGTTAATACAGTGCATAATATTAACATCCACCATCATCACTACAACGAGCAGTGCTGTGCTATGCTGAGTTGATGACGATGGTGATGAGGAGGAGGAAGATGACGACGAGAAGGATGATACTTCAAAATGTATTCTTTTCAACTAAACTCGTTCACCCAGCTAGCTAGCAAGCAAATATTCATACAACGTAAGATGTCTAGTATATCTATAGATCCATAGTAAGTGAGAGAGAGAGAGCAAGAAGAGTGTGGGGAAAGGAGTGAAAGAATGGCGTTTGTAGTTTTACAAAAGTTAATGATATGCATACATAATCACATAAAAAGAATCTAGAACCTACTAAGCCACTTTTTTTCTGCAAAGAGCACACAGTCGTGTATATATTTTTATGCAACCACTTCTACTACCACCAGCATTGCCGCGGAAAGACTGACACTCTCCCTTCTCTACTCTCTACTTAGTTAAAACATGGAGAATGACTTAGTCCAGTTCGCTGTAAGTGAACTGACTACTGACTGCTCGTGTAGTAGTAATATAATTCAGTATCAAATATGCATAATGTGTGCGTTTCTTCCTCGTCTTCACTCTCTTCTTGTCTTGTGTAAGTAAAGAAGAAGAGGCGAAAAAAGCTTTACTTGAACTGAACTTCTTTTATTCTTGAGGCATTCTTTGAAAAATGTCTTGCTTCTAAAGACGCCAAGCGGTATATTCTCCAACCTCATCATCATCACTCACTTCCTTTTTTCCCTATTTTATTACTCTGATCGACCCCAAAGACCCAGCCCATCCGGCTACCATATAATGTACGTCTCACTGTGAAAAGACAGAGACTTTTCATATCCCACATACTCGTACTGACTACATAATATTACAGACTGGAAAACGAGAAAAAAGTTTCTAGATGAACTTTTTCTCCCATTCAATTCTTAAATGTAGTTTTTAATATGGGCTTTCTCCACCTCTACACCTTTCGCGCCTTTCTATTTCTCGACTTCATTTTCTTAATTGCACAACTCTTCCCTTCAAAACATTTCCTTTAAAAAGTGTTTAAAAACACAACCGTTAACTTTTCCAACGTATAAACTTTAACAAAACATTGTGCTTTATTGAACCTTCCGGGAAACGCTTTTCTTCAAAAATACCCGGGCTTTGTACCAGATCAGAGAAAACTACAAAGTGTGTACATTATTATTATGCATACAATTTATAAAGCCAAAGGTAACTACTTTTTAAAGATAAAATACACCTTCGAACTATGCTCTTTACTCGGAATTAATAAAACAGATCACATGTATTATTATCATATCCTCATTGAACAAACTCAACCTATCACTGACTTAGCTAAGCTAGATATTCAGAATCTGAATTTCAGATACTAGAGAACAATTTTGCTCCTAAGTAAAGATAATATTTTCTAGAAAATTAGCAAACCACAGTCAACAATTGTATCAATAATGATTCATGTTTTGAATGAGGTACGAATCCCACCAAAATCTAACCATAAGCCATACTGTGATTTTACTGCGAAGCCGGTCGAATTTCTGAGAAATCCCTACCTGTTATTGTGAGCTTTTACATGCATATCCTCACAGAAAACATAAATAAATCTATATTATTTACTCAAACTACTAAATTAATCACCCTCCCGTGGGCTTCCTTTTCTCTACCTTTCCAACCTGCAATGTCTACGATTTTACTTCCAGAATCCGAAATTATATGCCTATCACAAGACTCCACTAAAAAGTCACAACTTTCTTCCTATTTTAACAAAACAAAATTACATATACCCAAAAAGAAACTTTTCCTCTTGGAGCGAGCGAGAATCTGAAAAACTTTAACCATTACTCCAATATATTATAATACACTCACGCCGGCACACACAACACATATTGGCGCTTAGCGTTGGACATGCATCTCTACACACGCTTCATCTTCCATGGCTCTGTTGGCGTTGTTGTGTGACCCAAATAAATCAATGCATGTGCTAAGCAAAAGTAGTAACAAGATATATTTCTTTCAGATCGAAAAATTGAAGGCAAGTTAGTTAGAGGGTTGCCTTGTGTGCATCCATGGTGGACACATTATATACCTTCACTGGCTTCAACAATCGGTATAGTTTGCAAGTTGTATATTTGTAGAAAGAAAGGTAACGAATATAGTAATACCCGTCGAATACAGAGACAAAACCTTGTAGACACATAATAATATAGATGTAACCCACGTTTCGTATATATAAGCTACCCACTTGCTTTTTCATGAATGCATGTTTTTTTACACGGTGAACAGTAATCTAGCTTTTGTAATGGTCCTATGTTCAACTTAAAACTTTCTTTTTACAAGTCCATCATCTTGACGAACAAGACTTGATCATGAATGTTGTTAGCCTACCACTTGTCTTCCTCCTTTACTGGGCTTTCATACTGGCATAAGTAACATATTTCCTTTCTTACTATTACAAGTAACACACACACACTGTGCATGTATGTGTGTTTGCTACGTACACAAGCAGACTACCACACACGCTAGAAATCCTTCGAAATCAAATTCAATCATTTGCCTGGGTGGTTGGCTTGATTTGGGCTCGGGCTCTAGAGCATCACAACAGCACGTGTATAAGGAGCAAAGTTACCACAAAATAAGGAGTTGTTGGTGTTGGTAGATGGAATGAAGAGAGAAAGGAATGGAAGTCGTAGATGAACAAGGTTGTTTGTATGATGGTTGAGTGTGAACCTCTTGAATCGTTTGGAAGCAGTAATATTTATCGTTACGGGGAAGACATGTACAGAAAAAATGTTAGTCAGGTTTTCGAAAAGGCTTTTAAATATCAAGGCATCGTTAGTGACGTCCATCACGTCGGTCGGTAGCTTCTTGGTAAAGTGATGTTTGGCAAAAGTTACGGAAGGAGAGAAAAAGGGCAAGTGCATGATGGCATTTTTCTGGAACCATCATTTATTTAAGCGTTCATCTCTGAAGCAAGTACAAAGTCTATTTACGTGGTATATACCTTCAGTCTATGCTCAGTGATTGTTAAGTTAACTAGTTTTTTAGTTTACAAAGTGTAGAGATGGGAGGTAACAGGATGACGACCAAGTGATGCAGTTAGCGTTACGCATTGTTATTACGAACCGTATCAAAAAAGGAAGTTAACCAGCAAAAAGGAGTATGGCGAAAAAAGAGAGAAAATGTTGATTAAGGATAAATACTCTTCTCGTTATCCGGGTGAAGTACTGATGGTGTAGTAGGAACAAGGATATGCTTATATGCTAGACAGGTAGTTACTTACGTTAATCCATTTTGGTTCCAGTTTCTTTTAAGGCCTTTATGAAGCGGGAAGGAGAAAGTAAATACATACATGAACATGAAGTTGTATCGGTAGTAGGTAAAAATGGATAATGGTTTTTGGTAGTAACTGTTGTTCTCTTCTTCGTGTGGATGAATTGGAGAAAAGCTGCGTCATGGAGGATGAGGAAGATGTTATATACAGTCATTATTATACCCTCCGCTGTCACGTTATCCCGTTAGTATGTCTCATACATGTAGTATACATCTACTAACTGAATATCGGCAGAAGGATATATACATAAAAACGAATGGAAAATGGTTTACTTGTTAAGAATTTGAAAAGTGATAAAAAATCCGGTTTGCAGAGGAAAGGAAAAAAAATGTTGACTAGTTACATAGAAAGGGCTTTGTTGTTGTTGTTGTTGTAACGGAGGAGTGATGATAATGGTGCAGGTAGGGGGAAAGTAGTATATAGAATTGTACTTATAGAAAATGTAATACACTAAATAATGGGTTATGGCGGTAGCGGAACGGAAACATGCCTAGGTGCGACAGTGACAGGCTTATTGCACAACTAACAGGTGGGACTTACTTGCAAACAACTTTTTCGTCGTCGCCGTGATCGATGAGGATGGTAGTGCTAGATTCAGTTTTTTGTTTCCTTTTGTTAACCTTACTTTCCTGCACGCATATACACAGATCCTGGAGAGAATGATTGGAATGGAAAGCTACGTGTATAGAAATACGTGCATTACGAGTAATTTTCTACTTAGTTTTTTTTAGCAAAGGAACTATCTACTTTAACGTGGGTATAGTAGTATCCATTTATCCATATTATATTGGGAAGGATAGGGATACAACAGAGTAAACGATTTTGGGAAGGGGAACCAGACAAAAGAAAGGAAAAAGAAAGAGTGAAAGAAAAGACGATGAATTGGTTGACTGGTAGAC
Organism: Coecobrya sp. COE2; assembly: GCA_027743765.1. Taxonomy (NCBI): domain Eukaryota; kingdom Metazoa; phylum Arthropoda; class Collembola; order Entomobryomorpha; family Entomobryidae; genus Coecobrya; species Coecobrya sp. COE2. The sequence goes on from JAHZMV010005710.1 coordinate 38,587, forward strand.
CACAATTCTATTATTGATTAGAAGCATACAATTGTGTAGTTTACATGATAAAACACGAATCAATATTATTTCGGTAGGACAAGTAAAAAATAATATTGTAAAATGAAACATTTCTATACGGGACACATACTGAGACAACAATAACATTTATCCACTGCCTCGAAATGGCTTGGAAAATATATAAAAAATTTACACAATTTCAATTCTATTCACATCCCACATATCCCATTGTTCAGTTAACTCTGTTTTATACCCTATAAAAATTGAGTTAGCTCTTACCACTGGTTGTGCTTAGAGATATATATCAGAAATAACTAACGTATAAATCTGGCACGCAAACTGAGGTCGTGTGTTCGACAAATGCTGTATAGTAATTGTGTACAGCCGTTATCTTTACAATTATTTTAGATGGATCAGCCTGCCAGCTTTAGGGATCTTTTGATAGCTGTCATTTTATGCATTTTTTCATACTTCCTTACTTTCCCTATGCACAACCTCTACCTATAAACCTAGCACATTTCCACACAAAAAATGTGAAATGCAATCCCCTTTTTTCCAATGGTAGATTTGTTCTGGTCAGGCATTAAGAGAGGAAAGGCATCGATTTAATAGTTTAGCATAATCACAACACTGAGTAGGAATCCCATTTTCTGAGAAAGTGAAAAAGAAAGTTCGTGTGTGTTCTTCCCGCGACCTTCAGCATTCATTTATAAGGAAAAGAGGAAAGTGACGTGGTGAAGTTAGTTAGTACGTAGGGGAATGATGGAGTGGGCATACTGCTAAATAATGTAGACTGGTTGCACTGGATTGTAGATTGTACGGTCGATAAGAAATGGCACATTTATACACATGGAAGGAAGTTTCAATAGGTGTTTCCTTTAGGTGGAAGGAAGCGACAGTGAAATGAAATGAGCATCAGGTTCCCAAATATACGCACATGCAAACATATGTATTCTATATTCATAGTGTTCCTTCCTCTGTGACTGTTAACGCTTTTTTTTGGACAGATTAAGGAAACAACGGAATGGTTATGGTTCATTAATGAGACATGCAACAAATCAATGGATTTTTTAAAAAGATAAAGCAGAATCGTAAAAGGAGTACCTTGTGGTGATGGGTGGCCGTAAAGGAAAAACAATATTTTGGCGAGCGATGGAGGTGATGAAGATGGTGATATAGGTAGTAGTTAGTAAACGAAAATGAATGAATGAATAGAGAATAGAGGGATGCCTTCGGAACCTGTATAGTAAGATTATCTGCTAGACTGCGTTGAATATAACGGTAAGATAATAATGGTGGTTGGATCGATGGATGGATTGGCAAAGTGTGTGAAAAAAGAGAGGCTTGTGTGGGTGCATTTCATTATTGTTTGAAACACCGGAACTTGGTTGGAAACAAGGTTTTCATAGTTGATGAAGGGTGTAACAAGAGTACGTGTGTTTTTTGTGTGATGACATCAGTCAGAGCATTTGGGCGAGATTGTTGTGGATGGTTGGAAAGCGTTTTTTGGAGTTATTGCCGAAAGCTGGTTGGTTGGATGATGGAAGTGTGACTGAATCTTGGGAGAAGGCTGGAAGAAGAGAAAACACTTACTTCATGATGGATGGATGAATGGTTTTGGTCAGGTGATAGCGGTATGGTATTTTTAGTGGTAAAAAAGTGACAGTGAATTCAACAAAACATAGATATATTATATATATATGTACACATACATAATACACAGTATATGCCAAAGGCGCATTGTATGCATTATATGTACGTACATATAAGAGTCAGGATAAATCAATGAATGTGTCCTTTCAATTCTTCAGTAATGGTAGTACTAGTGATGAAATACTGTACAAATTGAGAGGAACAAAAGGCAAATGTATAGGACAATTAAATAATAAAAAGAGGTGACGGTTTTTTTGGCAGTTTCACTATACGTATTACACATTATATTAGAACGGATGATTTTATTATTACTACAATACTATAATAATATTATTAGATCCACTTGAATATTAGAGAGAATCATTATAGTAGTATGAACTATATATTAGCCAAAATGTGCACCTTATACACTATAAAATAGTAACAACAATAAAAATGATGAAATTTTTAAAACCTCTATAATCAAACATTTTTGAATCATGAAAAATGTATCATCATCATTTTCTTTCCTCTACGACACTAGAATACTTTCTAAAAGAAAAATATTATATGTGTTGCTTATGTGTAAGCTACCCCACTACTTTTTTGCGAAGTTGTACTACATCAAAACTAAAGTCTACTAAACACATATTTTCTACTTTCAAAAAATCACTACAAAATACTAGATAGTAAATGGTATATAATATATGTGATGTTTCGTGTATACTACTACTATATATAGCACGCACCTGTTGTGGTGCGACACGGTGGTAAAAATTGGTAGCAGCATAGTGGCAGGAGGAAAGAAGAGGAGGAGGAACAACAACATGAGCTTTTTATATGCACTCTCCAACTCTGTTTCCACTCTTTTTCTTCGATAAAGTAAAATCCGCCGTAAAAACGTCTGCCACTTGTGCCATACTGAGATGGGTTACAGAGTTCACGCTCGCACATGTTAACTTGGCACAAGATGCCTGCCTGAATACGATATTATTATTCCAAGTAAAACGATACATAATATAACTATGTGCCTTCTTCTTCAGTGCACTGCTACTACTACTACTATTAGAATGCTCAAGTAAAAGCAGAGAGGAACGAAATTATAGTGTGTAGTAAAAACTCACTTTTATCTTAAGGAAATATGGATGTTGTGTGGCGTGACGCATTGAAATAATAAACTCCGCACTCTTATCATCTTTACTATAAAATTGGATACTGTTACATTTATGTGATAATATAAAAACAAAGCTGTATTGCGAGCGTTCCCTCTGATAATCCCCTCATATATTAGACCATGTAGTCACAAATCCCAATTTAATAGATCAATTAATGATATGGGCGACGCAAGGTTTCCCAACAATTATATCACTAATTCACACATAAAATGCTCGTACATAAATCTGAATTTAAAAAAACTATTAAAACACGATATTTGGTAAACGGAAAAATAATAGAATAAAATGTCAAACGCTCAATGTTAAAACTATATAGTGGTCGTTTCAATCTATTTTAATTGAACGGTACATTGGCTTCTATAGAATTGGCAAATAAAATTTTATACAAGTTGGGTTGGTGCTTGACTAGGAACGGTGAGGTTAATTAATCAACAACATATTTTTACCATCATTCATTACACGTAGTAGTAGAGAGGTGGTTAGATATGAAGTATAATAATAGCTATATATCTACACAGAATGTCTATGAGAAAGTAGTACATTTAGGGAATACACAACAGCATCAAAATTCTTGAAGTGTAAATGCCTAACAAATATTCAATATTTTAGGAACAAAAAGGAACGCTTTCCCAATGAACTATTATATACTTTTCCTTTTGTTGTACTGATTTTTATCAGACATTGCGAGTGAATTGAACATACTACTACAATGTACTACTACTACTGCTTTTACGTTTTTGCTTGACTATATTGATGATGATAAATTGGATTTGTTAGGTTAGGTATATTTATTTATGGTGAAGGTATGTATATATAGGAATAAATGAAAATAACATAAAGGAACAAGGAATTTCAAGGATAAACATGATATTTGGTTTTTGTGAAGAGGTGTCTATATATTTTCATTGATACAATAATAATTAAGTTATCAAAGTTTACAGTAGTATAAATAATATTACCTAAGTTTTGAAGTTGTTATTAAACGCTGCATCTACCTAATTTAAATGCAGGCATACTATCTATTCTATTATTATCTAAAATGTATTACCTCCTTACAACTCTGAGGCAATGTGCTGCTACACTAGTTTTCTAAACAATGAAACTGTTTTCCTCGCTAGATACTAGAACGTTAGAACAGCTTAAAGAACCATTGTAATTTTATCTTTTTAAAACTGAACCATGTTAAAAATGTTTAAACACCCAGTTCAGTTTAACACTTTGCACATCAAACATGAACAGAGTATGATAAATATATTTATAGAACTATATGCTACATTGTAGACAAACATGTACATAATGTACAGATTCATACAATATACAATTATATATAATATATCGTACTAATTCCATATCCATCCTATATACATTAAAAATTTCCTTTGTTGATTGCACACATCTCGAGACAAGGTCTCAATACCCCTCCTGCACATTCATAAAAGCTATACTTCCCTTTGGCTTTATCCTAGTGTGTACCAATGCGGTCATTAAAACAACGAAAATGGAGACATAAAAGTAAACATGGGGAAATGCCTTCTAAAACCCGAATTCTATTTCTTTGTCAGATTCTAACTGCAAATTGCGCTAATTGTAAGCATATGAAGAACTTTTATATTAAATACCTACACCTTATATCAATAACCTGATTAATATGATTACATTACATTCATAAAACAAATACGTAAAGTAGTCTACATATCTAGTTTCTAACATTTTCTACTGCAACACTAAATGGTTTACTTTCCACTGTCGTCAATTATTTAGCATCCTGCCCTCCTTTCGTCTTTCTACATGAGTTGTACTTTGCCTGATGATTAAAAGGATCAAGATAAGAATAATAGTTTATTAGCCTGCCTGGATCTCTATATATCTTATTACCTTCCCAAAACTATGTACACTACAGGAATGATATTCATTTTTAAATAAAATAATTGATGTCTGCTATAGGAGGAAGTTGTACCTTATGCGTAACAATTAAATGTAAAATTTTTGATTTCTGCCACAATTTAAAAAGGAGACCATTTAGGATACGTTAAGGGAATATTACACAGAAAATAATATCATACGAACATATTATTTTGCTTTTGGTAAACAAGAAAGGATTACTTTTAGAGAGTTATGGTGTCAAAAGTGTTTTGGTTTTGGTTGGTTGGTCAAGCTAGATGAAAACATCCAGCTTGTTTGGAGACAATTTTTGGTTTTAATAAGGAGCGAATTTGTTGCGGTCATTTTTGGATTTAGGTGGAGGGGATCCGGAGGCTTTGATTTTTGGCGTGAAGGAGTTGTGTGGACGTCGATGGACACCAGTGGTTTGAACAGGTTGATTGGATCCGTGAGGAAGTGACGCAACTGATAGGAGATCATTCAGGCCACCCAGGTTCCCCAGGGCACTGAGCGAAGCTAGGAGCGGGTTCGAAAGGAGCTTGGCGAGAGGAGGTATGGCTGCTGCCAAGGATGTGGACCCACTTTGGGAAATAGGACCACTTGATGCCCCTGCACCAGAGCCTGATCCTCCATTCTGAGAACCACCTTCACCCTTGCTTTGTGCTTCCAGATTCGCCTTTTGTAACTCCACACTGACATAACATTTTAGATTATAGTCATAATTGTTCATAAACAATAGCATGTCTTGTTCGCTATGCAAACCAATAACTTTTAGCATTGCATTGCGGTCCAACAGCTACACATACCTTGTGTATCGGTCACTACATAGTTTGTGCTTATGTATATTGAATTATTATTATTAAGCATACGTTCAGAAATGCGAGCCCTAAGCGAGACTTTCTTCGTACATTATCTTTTACTTTCCCTAAAAAACTGTCTCACACGGTACTTTTAGCAAATTCTAAATTATCAAAAAAATGTCTGAATCGAGTGAAGTTCCTAACAAAAAATGGTTCAAAAGTCATACCTCATATTGATTAGGTACTGAGCCAAAGCGACAGAGTCAGGAGTCCCCGTAATGGTTATGATACGGTCAGTACAACCTTCCCTCAACTCTTCCGAGTTACTTATCCGGATCATTGCCCCGCTTATTTGTCTGAAACAAAATCACAATATAAGCAAATCTTAACGGAAACCATAATTACACGATAATACTGTGTGGTGGGAAGAGATAATGATTAAAAGCTTTCAACATTAAACAAATGACACTGGCAGCTGAAACATTTCCTTAATTAAGTAGGTTGGGGCATTGTAATACATAACCCATACACCAATGTATTTACACACATTAAATTAATGCTACTTTTCTTATGTGAATCGCTACATGATTACATGATGTATTTTACAGACCATCTGAGTATCTGATACCGTATACCCACAAACATGATCCTTTTTATTACACACCTTATTTCCGCAATTTTAGTGCCTCCCTTGCCAATCACACATCCAATCAGTTCATTCGGAACCGTCATCTCTTGCTGTAGATGGTTACTTTGCTGACTTTGCTGCTGTCTGTTACTTCCTGTACGCAACTGACTTCCAGCAAGAGCAGCCAAAGCAGCCAATGGAGCTATTCCAAAAGGAAAAAGGAAAAATTTAATAAACCACGACAAACAGAACGTTACAATTAACTTACATCATCGACCTTCTTCTCCAAAAGCATACACATGATACAAAGTAATAACATCGAAAGGAGAGTGTGAGAGATAGAATATGTAATGGCGTAGATACATAAAATAGGTAAGTACTACTCGTACGAAACACGCCACAAGTATCTATACTTTTCAATTGTTTTTAAGATCCTCGCCACTCTCTTCATCTCTCCCACTCTCTTTTTATTCCACACATCTCTCTATCTAAACACGAAAGAGCGAGTCTCCCTCTCTCGTCTCGTCATTCCGACAAAGCAAAAATAAGATTCCATGACAGAAAAGAGACGATAAAGCATGCCAAAAATGAATTTAACATCTCCACAATGAGATCACAGTGATTCAGCATTCCTTTCACACATGATAATACAAAAGAAAGAAATAGAATGAGGATCTGATGCCAACCTGCGGGATTCACAGGTCCAGCGTTTGGACCGCCGCCAATGCCACCACCAAGTCCCAATGCAGCCAGTCCGGCCAACGGATTTGCACCCATCTTCCCCATCTGCTACGTTTTCCATTTTCCCAAGGCACATAGAAATAAAAGAGAAAAGACCGTAAGACTAATAACAAGCGATGCTATTATATGGGAAGACAACGACACAACGAGTTTGTTACAAACTCCCTTATCTAATACAGTTATCTTGATAATCATCAACATCCTTGTAGTAACTATCAATTCAGTACATTCTCACCAGAAGTATCAACAGTGAATTACATGTTTTAATCATGCACAAGTTTCAAACATGCGTTATGCTGGCTAGAGATGCCGAATATTTCACAAAAAACACTTTCAGTTTAGTACCAAAAACAAAAAAATCCTGACAATATCTCCGATCCGTGAATAAACTTTGTATTATCTGATCACTAATTTCTCTCTACTTCCTCGAGAGTTCAGAAAGCCATTGATCTGCCTACATAGCACATCTTTGCCAGGGAATAGACCTTGCAAACACCTATACCTACATAATATCTTTCTTTCTGCTGTGTGCTGAGTCAAAACTCTTGACACAGTCAGTTTCGCTCAACAACAGCTTGACTCGATGTATGAGCATGCATACTAACTACTGATAAATACAATTTTTAAACAAAAACCTACGACATATTTCACAACAAATTTCACATTTCCTTCGTCTTTGTCTTTTTTATTTCTTTTTTTCGCCTTTCCTTCACTTTACAAAGTATGTACATTTTTATGCTCCTTTCACAATAGAATTTTGTGGCACCATTAACAAAAAAACGCTTTATTTGCTTCGGCAGACAAACAAAAACAGTCATGCATGAGAAATTTTTTGTCATTGTGTGCGCACCTACGATTTTTTGACAATATCATCCTTCGTGAAATTTCTAAAATGTGTAGTTCCCAAAAAACAAAAGGTTCATATACAGACAAGGTAGAAGTGCATGAATAATATGTAACCGCTGAAAACCCTTCCGATTTACACATCTTTCTCTCTCTCTCTCTCTCTTCCTTCCTGTTGTGCTGTTAATAGGTCTGAATGTAATATAGAGCTTGGAAATAAGCCGTGCATGACAATTGGAAAGACCGGCTGCTGTATTCCATTACTGCAATGCAGTCACGTACGAAAATCCACCTGATCCTTTCAACAGCTGAGAAAGAAAAATTCACTGCCGATTCCGTTACAGATATACATATTATATAAAACATTATCTATCTAGAATACTCCTAAAGTGCTCTTCGGACTTGGTAACTGGAAGAGGACACTGTTCTCTCACTCTCTCTGAGCTAAAGTTCCCTTTTACTGTCACCGTATAATAAAACTAACTTTCACCTTCTCGTATATACATTTCTCCCTTAAGCACCTTAGTGGCCAACACGTACCGATACAATATATAGTTGTCTAAATGTACACACCTTTGTTCAAAATGAATACTACTACTCACTGCAATGCACACAATGAAATTTTGCTGAAAGACAAGAAAAGAAAGTAGGATAAGATTATTATTGCTACCTCTGCAGGGTTGATTCCGTAATTTCCCTGGATTCCGTATCCACCACCTCCACCACCCTGTCCTATCATCATCGCTGGTCCAGCAGGTCCGGGTCTGGGGCGGTACGGTATAGTGCCTCCTTTAGGTGGACTCTGAATTGTAAAAAAAAATATTGTAAACATTGTAAGAAGAGAATGAAACATATCCCATAAATCCGCTACAAAAAGGAATTTTCTCCTTGTTGCAGTAATCATCATTATCGGCACAATCATCACAGGAAGGCAAATCATATATAACATTGTTTTTTCTTGTTGACGTAGTGTAGCACACCAACAATAAAAAAGAACTATAATATGCTATATATACTCCCTCACGATACTTTACAATAAAAAGACAAATCTAGTGAGAGACACCATCACAATGTAATTTTTTACTTAGATGTGTGAGCTTAAGTGAGATTGAGATCACGACCCCTATAAGCATTTCGTATTTACTCCTACGGCATATTGTCGCTCATGATTTGTCAGCTTCTTCAAAAACTTCTACTACTTCCAGCGACACAAACTGTAGCGCCAGTTGTTGAGATGTAGCAGAGGTCTTGGACAGGTTCCAATACCTACTATTTCTCCCTTCTTTTCCCGTCCTGGAAATCATTACGTGTGTAACAGTTGTATTGTACAGTTGTCTCTCTATGTGTGTAGGGAAAATGCACTTCACTTGCATTGCACACAAGCAAGCAACCAGTCAATTTTTGGCCTCACTTTCTTACAGTCGATGAGAAACATTTTACGACCAATAGTACCAGTACACCGCTCTATTCTATTGCTATTTGACAAAGCAATTGTAGCGCGTGTGTGTGGTGGTGCATTACGCTGTATACAGACGAGCTAAAATGTATTTTTAAAACAAAGGCAATAACAATAAAAATGTCAAATCCAACAAGCCATGAAATTTCCCCGTTTATCCATATCTGATTTTTTTCGACTTCCTCTTCTGCTCTACCACCATCATGACTCTCGTGGGGCGACAAATAACAAAGAATTGCTGCTACAAAATTGTTATGATAAATCTTGAAATCTACAATAATAATAATAAAATGAATCCTATATAAATATATTATTTTATGGATGGTGGTGTTATATAGAGAAACGGTTTGGGTTTTCAATGATATGCTAAATATTTTGCTTCCTCTTAAAACAGTCGACGGAACTAACCATGGATAACTTTATATGTTTAACGTTGTTGACGTGGACTGGTATATAATGCGTTGGCTTAATGTAGTCTGTTTTAAGTTATGTAAAATTACCCATCTGTGTATTGGTATTACTCCTATTTATTCAACAGAATCGAAGGAAAAGTCTATAGTTTTCGTGTAACGACTAACGACATATTCTCAAATGGAAAACAAAATCTTGTGCTAGGCATACATACATCTGTTTACTTTACCCTGTAACTTGATATGTATACAAAAAATCAACTCCGACATGCTTTTACAACTACTGGTCCAATACGACAAACTACATTACATAGTATCCTACATGACATGTCTAAATGATAACATGTACTTTCTTCTTTCAATTTTTGAAGATGATTAATGATGCAAAATTATGACACGAAAGCATTGAAAGAGAATTGTGTAGATAAAAATGGTATAAAAGGGGTACATATCGATGCCACAAATTACCGACGACAGACTTAGAAGTGGTTATATTATAAACTACGGTAAGAAATATGCATAGTTTGTAGCAAAGTATAAAAAATTCACATGAAATATTACAGTTTGACTGTTATGAATGTTGGATGGAGAGTAGTTTATACCCTCAATCTAAATTGCATTTTATTGGCATCCTCTGCTAAACAGAACAACTGTTAGCCAATCAATCGCAAACGTGAGGGGAGAGAGAAATATTATTCCTTGTGGTGAGTGCGCCAACCCAATATAAAGTTCATAGTACAAAAAACGACCTTTGGGAGTTTTAAGTCACTTACCTCCAACATTATCATTTTGGTACATTATCCGCTTTTGGCATATTCTGTGTACATAGGAAAATAACACAAAAAAGTTTGAGTAGTGAGTGGGGACTGGGCAAAGTCAAGACATCGTCATCCGAACAGCAACCAACATCATGTCACGCATTTTATTCATTCAGTCATCTCATCCCTCTGCTAAAACTCACACAGTCACAGAGACCTGACTGTATGGAACTCGTAGGCTTTTTATGTGGATGTGTTGTTGAACAAGAGTACCGAAATATTATTATAGAGTAATACACAACACACTCAACTGACTCAACTCTCCTCTTCGTACAACCACTAGAATCAACGAATCATCTCGCATGAAATGTCATGAAAAATTGCCTGAAACTAACCGCCTATCTCTCTCGACTCTCACTCTTATGAAAACTTTCATAACCAGTAACACCGTGCCCAACAGTCTTGGGATATACCCAAGAAGCTCCTAGAAGAAAGTCCGTCCACAATGGGAGCAGTAGTTGTAGTGAGTGGCCCCTCCTGACATACAGAGTCTAAGTAAGATTTATGATCTACATCTATACTTGACTCTTGTACCGTTGTACTTACTAAAAGAGATTTCCCTTGCGAAAAACCTTGTATCGTATTTATATTTTCTCTATGAATAACAGATTCCTCAACATAACTCTAAAAAGCAGTGTTTGGTCTAAATTTTTCTTATCTTTTTTAAAAACTACATGATGGACTTTTCATGAGTTATATATCATAATAATACCAACCCTGACTCCACTTCTACGACAGTCATATCAAGAAAAAATTACATTAAAGCAATACATAAATAATATGTGTGTCTTAACTTTTATTCTTTTGGATAATCTCATTTTCGGTACAAATCATTAAAAGAATAACATATATTGTACATATGTACATATGCCTACATAAATGTTAGTTGCTTCCATAAAAGTTTAAAAAAACTGCTTTTATAGGGATTGTTCAACCACTGTTCCAGATGCGATAATAGAAAGCATTTAAAATTGTAAGTTTAAAGGTAAACAAAAAGTTCTTACATAAACTTCCTCCAGTTTCCTACAGATGAGATCAAAAGCTTTGATGATCCCGTTCGTGTTTCCAGTAATGGTGACAATTCTCTCCGGGGACGAACCATCACTGATATTAATTCTCGCTCCAGACTATTAAAAAATCAGCAACCAGACATGTTTTTTCGGCTCATTTCATATTTTAAAATGACGTTCATTACTCCATAAAATTAAACACTATAAGGTACTCGTAAATTGTGGGAAATTCTTTTTATTACATCCCAAGTGTATTGTACAGGGTGTTTCCCCCATAACTATAAATTTTAATGCCGTTGAAAACAGAATTTCCCCTCAAAATTATTGCTAATTAACACATTTGACTTTAGTATACTCTTTTACTTCCACTCATTCTCCTTTTTTCGCTTGAGTGGCAGTACAAAAGTGGTGTCTACTTACAATTTCCCACTGCTAATTCAAAATTATAGTGGTGGTACGTAATAAAGACAAAAAAGTAGGCTTACCTCTTCTCGAAACTTTTTCACAATTTCTCCCTTTTTTCCGATGATACTTCCAACTTCCTATATTCGTCAAGAAAAAAATAAAATAAAAGAACCGTATTACCATAAATTCATCTCATTTAACACACTAAAAAGTAACTCCATCAAATGATCATGTGTTGCAGTAAAAAGTGCTAGTGCTTTCCTATCGTGCTAGACCGTGGTAGACACATTTGCACGATGCGGTGTGGAGTGGAGGAAGGAAAGGAGTTTTTTGCAAGCGTAAGCAAGCAAGCAAAGCGAAAGTATAAAAGAAGAAAAAAAGTGTTCTGTAAAGGAAGGAGAAGCCATACATACAAACACTCATCGTTGTGATCATCATGGCACACGTTACCATTTTCTACCAAGCGTTACTACTTACTTTGCCATTTTTTTCTAATGCAGATTCTCCCTGTATCATTGGATAGTATCTCTCTCCCTTTCTTTCTATCCTTAAGATATAGTGAATTACTGAAACAAACTTATGGAAATGCATGTATGCCGATATATCTAAACAGTACTAAGAATTTAGCACATAGATCTTCCCATTACATATTAGCACACTTCATATAATGCTCATATAAAATGATTATGTGGATGGCGCCATCAGCTCTTCCTCGAATTTTTCATACCATTCCTTTCGACGCTGAAGACGCTTCTCTTTTTCCTTTTTTTTCATTCTTTGCTTTCTCAACATTCATTCCATCAGCCAGCAGTACTACAACAGAGACGCTCCAACACAAAGAATGCATCTATTCATTTCGCTTATTATAAGAGTATTATATCGGCATTATATTTGCTGCATAGTAGAGAGTAGTGGTTATACAACTACTACACGCCAAGCCACTCATACGAACTACTTGCAACAACTCTTGATCCAGCCGTACCAGTGCCAGAAATGTAGGTACACACGACATATAAAAAGATAGCTTATGTGTACGATCTCTTGTGCAACCTTAACTGTTGCGGAAACCCTTAATATAATGACCGTAACATTATGCCGGTATTCGCTATATAGTCATCTTATAGGTATATGGGCCATTTCTCACACACGCTCACAATGTTCGCTCACTTTTTTATACTTTTTTCTCTCGTACAACCTAGCCAAACAGTCGACACTGAGAAGAGAAGTGCTCTGCACGGACCACGAGAGAAGGCAATGAAAAAACGAAAGATGCGAGCAAGAATGAAGGAGAAAAAAATCATCTATGCCAACATAACATCAGGTCAGAGTACATTTGTCTCGTGCTACGAACATTTTTTCTCTTGACATCATCTCTCCCATCTCATGATAATGTGATTCAATATCAATATCACTTTACTTTAGCCACCACCATAAGCAGTGGTAGACACACAAACGATCTTCTCTTTCTTCTGTGGGCTTTTCGCCATTTGATGTTCCATGTGAAAGTACATATGAAAGTGGTAAGGAGTAGTAAATGTAATGTAGTATGAGAAAAGTATGAACACAGAAGAAAAAAGAGACATACGAACACACAAAACATTTCTACTGCATACTTTACAACCTCATATATTTCTATTCGATGGAGGGATAGCCTCTTGAATTCCAGTCAAGTTGGTCTATCCATACACATTATACAGCTAACAAAACGCTGATAGGAGTGTGTCAGCATATGACCCTTTTCCCATAAGTTTTGGTTTCTATCAAAAGATCAGATATCAAATGAATTCCGCCGAGTTTGATGGGATATATTTCGTTTCTATTTCTCTCCATCTCCCAATCCACCAGATATTCTGTCACCAGTCACTCCTTTTTCTATACAAAAGGATTCCTTTTTTTACTTCACACCATCAAACACTAGACTCCAAATCCTAGCCTCTTCGCCAAAAAATAATCTATCTGTTCTTGACTACTTTGATCAAATGACATTTAAACTATTTGTCCAGTTTGCATATAATTGTACATGGTGTTATATAACAGCTAATATTCTTTTGAAATTGTTTAAATGTTTTCCATTATATAACTTATAGTCACTAGATGCGCATCGTTACATCGGTTAACTTAACTTTCCTTCCTTTTATAGATGTACATGTTACGTGTCCCGGACACCACTGTTCAAAGGTTTGATAATATGGATATGTAGGGCTATAGCCTGTTTAATGAAGATACATCTACAAGAATAAATGTAGGTGCATGAATACCGAGAGAAATATTCTGCAAAGTACCACATACCAACAATAAATATGTACATATGTATTTGTCAGCATATTTCTCTACATGGTATTAAAATGGGTTTGTGGCGCAGCCTTACATATTTTGGTTTCGCTTATGCGGAATGAAGTGTCGATGTCAAGCACATGGTCATTTTCATTGACTTTCACTCAATATTTTGGCAAACGACATGTTATGGCAAGGATATGTCATTATCTTAACCACCAACTAAGTATACCATGTGCTTGGATGACAAATTGCTACATACGTTCACTTTTTCAACAGTGTTACGTCATTATTGCAGCATCTATTGCTTCTTTATACTTGTCTCTGGTGCTTTCTTTACATCATGTAGTCTCACTAGCACAAACATTTACCCACAAGCATGCCCCGATATAATATATCATATTATACTGATGGGGTGTTGAAATACGAGGAATTTACTATGAGCCCACTTGTAAAGTAAAGTCGAGCTGCATATGATGTCATGGTGGTCCAACACTTCCGTGGTTGCTTCTTTACCACCACCTCTTTCCAACAAAATGTTTCAGTTTACTTGTTTATTTCTCCGCTAGCGGGAAATGTCAAGAGGAAGACGAACAGTCTCTGTTACACTGTAAATACCTACATGGTTTGCTTCTTGCACGAGTTAGTAGATAAACAGGCACCAACAACAGCACAAACAGGGCACAGTCAAAGTCAAACGCATGTATACACCAACCAGTCTTATTTTTGTGTCGGCCCATTAACATCAACATTTCATTTTATCGCCCGTAATCGTGTGATATCACTCCAGTAGCAGCCTTCATTCCTTTTAAGCCAGTCCGCCAGCAAATATAGTTTCACCGAGCTAGGTAGATAGGTAGCTTAATCTAAAACAGTTTGCTTACTTCCGTTGTCCGTAAATGATATAGTAAAATAGCACGTATTTATTTGGATCACAACTAACACGAAGACAAGGGCTTCTCCCTATTTTCTCCTCTATCCTTTCAAAATATTGTTATGAATGCTGTCTAATGTTACTCTGCCGCCACTGCATATCAAGCAAAGCAAGCCAATTCTGATAGTAACGTTTTAGAGTAAAGCAACCTTTTTCCAAAGAGCGTTTTACCATCATCATTACGCTATCACCACCGTCATATCATGATGCCACAGTACACCGTCATATTATTATCACCATGTTTGTTATGTGTGGGCAAAATCATCATGTACATAAAAGGCTGACAATGAGAAGTATCCTGATCTCCCAAGTCGCAACATCCCTTTTAAAATAAGAAAATATCTCTTCCCTTTTCTATCATTCAACAAAAGGCTTTAAGCAAACTTTCACCTCCTTCTCACAGTATGCAACCTTCCTTCCTCTTTTACATCAGACACAAACACACACACAGTCCAGGAACTGTTTTCTCTCTTCTTTCTTACATCGCATCGCATGAATAAGGTTACTATCCTAGCACCGCTTAAAAGTTGAATGAGCACGGAAGGAAAAATCTATGATGAGAGAGGCAGAGTGAGCTTAGAAGAGAGACAGGGCAAGGGACAATTGCTCACACAAACCCTACCAGCCCTCCATTCTCCAACTTGAATAATGCTACATCTTGCATAAAGGTGATTCCGCTGTGCACAGCCACTTTGCCATGTACCTTTTGTCGTCTCAACCGACTACATGGTCTACTGAATTGTAATTTAAGCCGTTTCAACGGCATTCTATAAAAAGTCCCTTGGGTAGTACTAGTGGTGGTGCTTGCTGGAAGTCTCGGAGTTTGTGTATGTGCATAATACACATACACAAGCATAATCATTTCATGGTGAATCGCCCGATGCGATGAAAGAGGAACTGAAATAGACAAAAAGCTGCTGGTATAAGGATCAAAAATCGATCTTTCCACTCTTTCTTCCACTTCAACCGCTCTTACTACTACTACAGCTATTCTGTGTTGTTATTACGAAAGTCACAAAAAGCCAACAGCCAACCCGGACAACATGGTAATAGTAATGTGGCTACGCGGGGTTAGACTACTTAATAAAACCATATCGACAGGAATATGCACATATGTACGTACGCCTATATAAACAGTACATGAATACTGAAAGAAAATATTCTGCCACTACCGCACCGCGTACACCGCAACGACTTCAAAGTCAGTTTACATTTCATAAAATTCCTTTCATTATTACTTCTCCAGTTTTCTGGCAAGTATTGAGAATGCATATAAAAAGCCGTATAGTTGGTTGATTGTGTTATGTTATATCAATAATGTTATTCTACATATACATAACTTTATAGTATTGGTACTACTTTTACAAACCACTAAAACTATGTATGCCGAACATGGATCATGTTGATGTTAAGAGTTATCGTCTAAACCAGGCAACACAACTGAAATGGAAGGAAAGCTAGATATTTGATTGGACCGTCTCCAATGACTAATGACATCAGTCAAATAGAAAGGACGGAAATAAATTAATATGAACACATATAGCATCAGTTTCATTAAAATTAACACAAGCAAGTGCAAGTAAGCAATGCCCAGGACTATATGTAAGTATAAGCTCGTGGCGTGATGATTGGTACTGACAAAACATGACACAATGTGACATAATTTTTAGTTCATCATCTTCAACTAGCTGGGCGGCATGCATTTGTATTCCCACTTTCGTATTTTCCAACAGATGAGACAAAAATTAATTCATTGATTGGCGCAGAATCGCATCCCGAAAATATCACTTTCAACTTTTACTGTTACTGTAACCGTTACGCTTTATGGCTTTGGGCTTCCATCGCTTTTTAATGGGTCACGTCCATACTATTTTCTCCAACAAACAAGTACCTAATTGGCTCCACAGATCAATGAATCCCAAATGATATTTTTTAAAAGTGAGACACAGTTTGAAAGACTCGAACGTGAAGAGATTCTTTAGCAACAGCAATAAAAGTTTGGAATTATATCTCCTAAACCTTTACCGAGCTAATACACATTTTTAAGAAAAAAGTTAGTGAATGTCGCACCGCGAGGATAACTTTTTCAAAGTTCATCACAACGTCTTTTCTCCTTCATCCCAACCATAATCATATAGTCATATCATACATGGATTACTCACTGCATTATTAAGATAACGACAGTAAGGATCACTTTTCTAAAACAGGCGCATCTCGAAATCCACTTAAAACAAGAAATTTCTCCATCCTTTCCCTTGTTATATTATAAACACTGTACTAACTATATGCTTCACCAGTTGTGTACATATACATACATGAGTAGGCATATCGTCTAACGTGCCGGTATAACTATCAACCAAACAGCACCCTGATGCAATGGCGAATTTTTTTGCCACTCTTTCAGAGGTCCAAAGTAGAGATTTCCTTCAAGTACCACCTAGCTATCCATTACTGCTTGCAATATAGTCATCATATCTCTTGTGTTTGAGCAGACAAGCATTTTCACTAACACTGGCATTAAACTGACTACTAACACTGGCGCTGATAGTTTATCAATATGTACATTACTTGTACATAATGTATGGTAGTGTGCGATATTTTCACAAAAACTATATAGTCGAGAAACCCTACCGCTTTCTCTCCAGCTCATATTCCTTTAATGTTATACCGCCTCTTCCATAGTGAATATTGGGATTGCGAAATGGATTTTGAAGAAATTACTGAGCCAGATAGTTCTGGGACCGTTGAATTACTATACAGGGACGTTTAAACATAAACCGTTTTTATACAGTCATTTTAAAGGAACCAACACATCAAACCAACCTAGAGTAGAACGCGTGTGTGTAGAGAAAAAAGGAAAATAACATTTTGACATCATAACCCCAGTCAACCTAGCCCGGCACTTGAGTGAAAGTACTAGGGAGAACGGAATAAGCTAGTCAACTTGACTTGCCTGAACGATACATTTTTTTGAAATACCCCAGGCAGTTAGCTTATGTAAAGTCAAAGTTGCAATGCTTAAAATACAGCAGTAGCCTTCCTTCATGACATCCCAAGTCTGTCGGTAAGTTGGTCGAGTTGGTACGTTTTTGGAAATTTTATTTCACTACTACAAAACGCTGTAGCGTGTCGATCCGCAACACAGAAACTTAGTAAGTTTGCATGTAAGGAAGTGCAGTATAGAAGTGAATAATGGTGGCAAACGAATAGTTTTTTTCTTCGTTTTTTACTCGACACACTTTCAACGAGTATGTAATGTTGAGCAACCAGAAAGATATTAGAAAAACTCTTTTCCTTCTTCCTAAATTGAAAATGAAATATGCATTACAGGACAAATATCTCTCCTCTCTTTCCTAGTCAGTTAGTTATTCAACCCACACAGTGTAAATGTTGGGACTGGAGAGTGTACACATTCACGTAAAGTGTATACATTCTTTTACCAAAATGCTGATATATAATACAAATTGTAATGTATTTCCGAGAAAATGTACATATTATAAAATAGAGGGAACAACGAGAAAAAAACACTGCCTCTGGTCTGTGTGGATATATTGGGTGCATAGAAAAGTGGCCATCCTCGTATGGATGTATTAAAAACAAGCAAGCATCCATTTTCTCCAACGTACAATTTGCTAGTTTTTCTCATGGCCAAAAAAAGTACGAGAGAAGGCATAGCCACACTATCTACTCCAAACTTTGCATTCACGTACACTAGTACTATCGGCCAGGAACCGGAATCTTCAACAAACCAACTGGTAGTAAGTTTTTGTGTGTGAGGATAAAGAGTGAAAGCAAACAGCATTAAAACCAAAGTTGAAAGCAGCACCAAGCACTGAAGCACCTAACGAAAAGGAGAGCAAAAAGCATACACGAAGACGTCCTATGACGATTATGACCCTACTCATGTTTGTAGTACAAATAGGGTTGTTGGCTTCAGCTTGGTGGTTGGCTAACTTTGGCAGACTGCTATTGAAGCAAAAAAATTACACAGAGATCTAGTATTCATGAATATAACATGTGACTTTACACGCAGATACACAGTCAACAGTACATAGTTTAACAACCCTTTTCCTACGAATAGCAGACATATGTAAGGACTTATTTCTCCACAGAAATGCTCATATTCACGTTACACCATAGTAGTTATGTACACTTTACGTTTATTTTTATGCCAAAACATGAAAAAAGCACGTTTTCATGTGCTGCACCCTCCAGCTGATAACTTTCACCGTATCAGCACGTTAAAATGTACCTACTGGCAGTTAGGTAGTTATTTAATCCTTTATAACATATGCAGGCATCTCATCGTTTTGCGGGTTTCTTTGTCATTATGACTGACTGAACTTTGAGTGAAGCTGATTGAATACGTCAATTTAAAAAATGTGCCGTTACTGCATTCTAGTTGGATTCATCTAGTCTAGTCATTGCCACATGAGATCCAAATTTGGGATTCCAAAGGGGTAAAAATAGTTAACTGGTTTGTAACCATCATATAAAATAGATAAATTCCACCATCAACCATTCATGCAGAAATCAACCGGATATGATAAAATTCTAAGCAATGTTCCTTTCCATCATATTATGTAATAATAAGTCCATGTGTAGATACATACATTCTACACCAAAAATTTTATTTATTGAATTTTCGTGACCTATAATAATATCAACTCGAGAGATACACGAACTAATTTAATAATAATATATAGTCGAGCTATATTTATCATTCAATCATTCCATTATCATATGCATTATAAAATGTCTACTTTCACTTCATGCAAGCTATGGACATTTCTGTACGCTGGTAATAGTTGTATGACGAATGACGATGTAGGTATGAATTTCATAAAAGTTTTAATGGTTAGTTCAATGAACATTCAGCATTGATTCAAACTTTTCTGGATGCTTCGATACTGATTGATAATTCTTAAAATAAAAATATTCAATATTGCCCTTTGAATATAAAGCTACAAACTACACGCTATAGTCTACAGCTCTTAAACTTAAATTTCTAAACTTTTGTATTGTGTTGGGTGAATATTTAATTTAAAATCTCCTGCTTTTGACCTTTAACTACTCACTCTGAGCACGTAACGCGTGTTCTGCTGTAACTTTCTGAAGATGAATGTGAAAGTACGGTATAAAAAATGAAGTATGCCTGTTACACAAGCATTTTGTAAAAGTTTAGTAGTGATATAAAAATGTAAGTCAGAAGCAAAAACGTCACCTTATAAATAATTAAGACCTCCTCCCGCTATCATCACAAACCTATTTAATAATTAATAACCATACATATAGTGAACCCTATGTAATGGCAGTCGTCGACCATTCTGAAGTCATAAAAATTACAACTTCAATTTCCCATAGCCGCAAAGCGTCAAATATTTTCTACTCTTCAAACAAACTGCAAGGTAGAAAGTACACTAATAGTAAGACACATTTCATTAATAAGCGGAAGGAAGGAATCTGTGAACAAATGATGTTCCATTTTCACCACTTGCTAAAGTTCAAGTGAATTTTCTTTACGATAGGAGTGCAAAATGAAAACACTACTGGTGGATGTACAAACAGAATAAACTAGCGATGCTCTTTTTTGTCCTTTTGTGTCACATCGGTCAACAAAAAGTTAAGCAATGTAGTAAAAAGCACTCTTTTCACTTTCCACAAAGCTCAACTCTCTTTCTACTTACGATTCTCTTTCTCCCTTTCCGCTATAGAACTTTACTTCCACAGCCAACACACATAGAACCCTTTGCTTTCTTCCAGTGACTTTACCTTTCTCTTTTCCCGATTCTTGTAAAAAGAGAATCAAGTATAATGGGTACACATTAGCGTTGTTCCCAGCATCCCGCAACAGTATATATACACTGTATCGTGCTGTCTACTCACATAAAAGGGAAAAAATTTACAACAGTTTTTCCGCTTTTTACCACTCGTAACCGCTAGTACCAAATACTTTAATGTCGACGTAGGCTGACATGCCGATACTTTTACGTTTCCTGAATTATTACTGCACATTCTCATGAAGGGAACACTCTTGGAAAAAACATGCTGTGCCGCTTGCATCACAAATGTCTCAAACCAACTGCGTACGCGTGTATTCGCAATCACTTGGAGGTATATGTACAAAACACAACATTCGCTTTGTGCATGAATGATAGTTCCGTTTTATATATTAAACACTCCTCCATTTCTCGCTTTCAACTGAACTCCTTCAGTGCATGTGGCATATAACTGACATCAATTTGGTGTCCAAAACACAAAAAAGCAAACACGCTTGTTTTTCTTTACGTGAATTTTATATTCATGTATTACCGTAGTCAACAAGTTACACAGTTTCATTCGTGCCCATAAAACTATTGAAGTAAGCAACGTTTTGTATATAACTCTCCTATTTCCATTCATTCATATTTTCCTCTGTGGAAAAGCATATGCTGGTGGTTTACATATTATATGGATGAATGAATGAATCACGGGTCATGGCTCATAAATTCTACTTTACACTTGCCACGATTCGTCCTACTAAAATCTTTACAGTCCAATTTCGTGTAGATATTTTTAAATATCGACATTTCATAAAACAAAAGCTAGTTTAATTTTATATCAAATAAATTTTATAGGAAGCCGCAGCAATGGTATACATACCTACACGTTCTAGAAGCGAAGAGTCCTCATTACCATTCCCTATAGCGTCGATCGATAATTTGATATCAATATTATGCTACAATTTTGACTTTTGAACAAACTTGTAAGATTTCGACAAAAAAATACGTTAGCATAATATGTTTAAACATAATATGATATAACTTTCCAGGGTATGCTGCTACGAAAGAAAAATGAACAATTCTATTCATGCCGCTCCCCTAAAAAGGCAAATGGGTATCATCAATTGAGAGCCCACCTACTCACTTTACTTTTTCCTACCACTGTGTGTTATTGCAACCTATCTCTTCATCTTCCAAGTTCCATCTCTGCTCCGACCAAACGAAACCGCATATTTCTACCGGAAAGAATAGTCCAGAGCTTTCAATAAGCAAAACCCTATACCTACAACAGTAAAAGGTCTCTGGTATGTAAACCTAAACATATATCTAAATAAAATATGTATGTATGTATGTATATACATGTGTCTACTGTGCTGATATATGTGTGAAAGGTTCTGCTAGTATGAAAGCAGGAGTCAGGCTTCAGTGGGGAGTGTGATGATAGAATGAGTACACTACTATTCAACTACATAATATATAACATAGAATGACTGTCATGTAATACTTATAACATGGTTACTTATAATAATATATGATGGGAAATAACTATACCTCACTAAGTTCAATGTTGGAAAAAGGAAAAGGCTTCAAGAGTTTTTTTCTTCTTCTGTGCTCTTCCTGCCTGCTTCTACTTTCACATCTGTTCACTCACTCTCACTTTATTCTTATCTAACTTTCATTCATATCCGAACATATTCCAACTTTCTTACGCCAACTCAACTCTCTCCAAGATGAATTCACCCATAAAACCGTCTTCATCTTTTTCCACTCTCTTGTCCTATCTCCATAAGTCAATCCAAGTCAAGTCTTCTGTGTCGTTTGAACATTTTAACCCCGCTTCAGTTTTTATAAAGGAATAAGGCCCGTTGACGACAACGAGGACAACGATGATGACGACGGTGCAGATAGACAAGTAAGTACAGTGAGCGAAAGACGAAAAGCATCGGATATGAATACATCAGCTTAAAAATATCCAGTTCTTCTTATGTTCAGTTTGAAAATTGTGACAGACTATTATGTACATGTAGGATATGCACATAAGTATATACATTCTAATTCTAATAATATGTAGTAGACAGTAAAACACATTGACATTATATACAAGTGCAACTAGCCTACTGGCTTCCATTTTTCTTAGTTTTTCTCCATTGGCATTATATGCAGCATGAAAAATATATACATAACTGTTATTCCAGTGGAAGAAAGTCGCATTTTATAAGGTAGTGTATGACATTCAAACTTATTTTCTATCCGCCTTGCAATGTCATACTTTCTTCTAGAGGAACTGGAACGGATACCACTGCTGTATTTTTAAAAACACATGACTTTTTATTTTCACAATCTTATTTCGTTACAGTAGTTTACACATATTACTGCTTGTAACAACACTTACATTAGAGTCATCACATTAGAACAACCGTTCTTTTCTTCGTTTTCGTGAAGAAGACTAACTTTAGTGCTTGTGCTATTAAAAAGCAGTAAAATCTGAACAGGGGAATTTGCTACAGAGTCAAATAAACCACTTCAGCTTAGTAATATGCGCTTATAGTACTTACTTAGGGTAGGCAATATTGTGAAGACGACCCTCCAAAAAGAGTATG
>JAHZMV010005711.1:0-10511 GCA_027743765.1 Coecobrya sp. COE2
CACCAGCAACCTCCGAACCAACTACTCCAAATGTATTAACGACTACGTCAAAGCCGACAGCTATGCATACCACACCTCCCCCACCCCACCCATGCCTATTACGACTAGAAAACGCGCCAGCATCACCCGCTAAACAGGTACTCACAATCTTTATACTATTTCTGCCATTTTTATCTCAATTATACAATAGCTACGCCTCTTTTCTTTCTAGTTTCAACAACTCGCTACCAAGACGGTAGTCATCCTGGCGGAACTGGACTCTAAATGCAATGAAAGTGTCACCATGGCAGATTTACTAAGAGATCTTGCAGAAAATAAGGAAATTTTCGGCATAAACGAATTTGATTACGAGTATACGGTAAGCACTATATCAAAAGTACTGTTCAGAAATAGCACTATTATGTAGAATGTACTTAAAAAAGATTATTATTTCTATTTTGTCTAGCCACTTTCTATTCAAACAAAGTATGCTACATCCCTATGTAGTACTATGCATGTTTCATTCTCACATTTATTTGTATTATGGATGAACCATTATAATTTCTATGACATTTATATTCATAGTAAATAATGCTGACATTTCATATGGCTGTCGTGCATTTAAACAAACTCATCATGAACAGATAATATGTATAACACACAAAGGATATAAGTTTCTAGTCAGCCGGAATATACAAGTGCTCATAATTACCGGCTATGTCTCACTTTATCCTTTTACACAAATGATGTGTATAGAACAGAACGTTCCTTTGTTCATATATTAACGCTGTTTTATATACAAGTGCAGATGGTACTGGCTGGCATGCTTCACCACTGTCTACACTTTCATATAACAAGATGAATGCACACTATGAATGAAACAGGTACTGTTTTTCCCTTCGCTGAAATATGAAAATCGTCGGCATTTTTTAAAGACGAAAATACCCATTTCCGTGGTTCCTTTCCATATCTTTACATAAATATATATGCCGAACGTATCTCATATATACCTTTTTTTCTATAACGGCTCTGATAATATATGCAGGACGAAAATCTATAAAAAAGGCTGTGAAAGTATCAACGTAGTATATGACACACAAATATCACCTTTCCGTCATCAACCCATGGATTAAAACCTCGTACACATGCTGTGTTTTCAGTGTAGAACTTTACTGGGAATTAACTTACTCTAAAAGGATTGACACATGTCATCCAATTGGTCAAGATCATTCCATTTAGAACAATACACACGTTCACAATATATATTATTATGTACTATTATGGCACATCTATATAACAAGCATAATACATGATATACCTTTTTAAGGATTCTCTTTTCGTATTAACATTACTGTTTAGAAACCTTAATACATGTATATACATACTCAAATGCACTTTACTTTTCTCATTCATACACAGGTACTTTTATATGAGTCTGAATTCAAGTAAAACCAAGTCTCAATTTTATAATTCACTCAGACGCTCGTTTATGCACTTGAAAAACATGCACCAGCAACGAGTACAAAAGAATTATTTCAGTACGCTTTAAAAAATGAAAGTATTATTACCCGAGGGTTGGGGATATATTAACGAAAATTATATCTACTTGGTGTGCATACACCTACTCTGCCTGTATTGAATGATAGGCATAAAGAATGAGGTACCATTACAAAAATCATTATTTATTCTGTTAACAACCGCCAGTAGGTTTGGACTGTATGTACCCTCATTTTATTGCATAACACATAATCATAATTAATTTATCATAACGACACAAGTAAACTCTCCATATTTATAACACCAGTAAATACCTTTGAGCAATTTATGCGTATTATATATTACTACTTATTTGGAAAAATCTTTTCTCTTTGTATCTGTTGTTCCATGTTGATTTGAAAGCAATGTCAATATTATAAACAAGAGGGAAAAAGATATTATTTCCAAAAAAGCCATCCTTTCTATTTTTATGACACTGTTTTTTCTTTTTAGTGCCTTTTCTGATAAGGAAACTTTCCCATATTCTTTCCCAGAGGAATAATACGATATGAAAAAGAACCCCTCTTTTTCTGTCTGGTTCAGAAAGAAAGAAAACGTGTAAGCTCACATGTACCGTTATGCATCCAAGATGTGATGACCGTTCGAAAAAACATTCGTTGATATTTGTACCACCACAAATGGTAATAATAAAAGTGAGAACAGTGGGGGATAGCAGCTAGAGGATAGAAGTTTTTACTTCTTTTGAATAGGATTAGTACAATAATTATTAAAATAACACACAGAGCGCCATAACCCTCCCACCAAACGTTGGAATAATCCATGTCAGTGTTTTTTTCTCAATAAATACAAATATGCATGCATTGCGTACTATACAGATATAGCTAGGTATATTTATTTTGCGGTAATCTTGCACTAAACAGTATAGTAGTGAGGGGCTTAATACACTTAGGTACGTGTACAGTATGCACGCTATTATAGTGATATTCCCTATGTGAAAAACTATCCACAATCATCCCAACCACGACCACAACCACGTTTTGCTATGCTCTGTAGCCTGAATGGGTTAGACAAAATAATGATTATTATCATTTTCCGAAAAGTTTGTTGAAAAAATGGTGATGGGCAAATTTATTTAAGCATGTTTATGAAGATGGTAGTTATCATGGATTAATGGATACATTTAAGAAAAGAAACTCACAGCAATTTGGGCGTACACTCTCTGTATTTATTTTTGAAGTTCATATTGCATCATTTTCCATGAGATTATATATAATATATTTAAGCATGCGATTCGGTATCTTGCCTTTACTCTAGATAAAAATACTGAAAGCCAATTTCTTCAATTTCTTCAAATTTCTTCTTCTTCATTTTCCTTCTATGCCGTCAGTACAAATGTGAGAATCTTGTTTTGATCAACTACATTTCTTTTAAATGTCCCCTGTAGCGTACATTTTTACAACATTTTTTAAAACAATGACTGACTTTACGTGAGTGCATGCTACCACTTTCATCTCAGTCTATTATTAAAGGCATCAGACAGAACAGGATCGAAGGCATAGAGGAAAACATACAAAAAACACGAAGCCAGAAGGGGGATTGTCAAGACCCACAATGATTAAAACTTGATTTTTATATATTTCCTTATCGCTGCTTGGGTCTAATAAACAAACCTTATTTCGTAATATTTTTCAAGACGAAAATACGCTATATAACATGTTCACAGAAAAATCTGTACATATATGCTTAAGATCACTTCGATGGATAGCTTGGAAGCGATGTCTTTTAGTCTTGGAAGAGGTGAAATAAAAATAATATTTCCGTAACCAACCATAAAGGTGTGTAAAAGTAAGCATACTCGCCTATTACTGACACAATAACATATTAGTATTTCCACAGAGAACTTTGTTGAAGACTCACATTCATAGTTAAAGTAGATGATAAAGTTCACTATAAAACAACCATGGATCCGGGTAAAATTTAAAATGTTTATTCTCTTTAACCTAAAACTAGGAGAAAAACCGTAATATTATAATACAGCTTACTTTCTCTAATCAGATATGTTTGCTTTTCGTTGTGGTTCATATTTCATCCTAGCGAAATGCGACGTCCACTTAACAGCAGTGATCGATCGTGGATTGCGAGATAGTTGTGCTGTGTAGTAAGTGAATATAGTTTATAAGCTCATACTATTTGCGTAATTATTGTTTGCGTAGTTATGAATGTTGTTTCCTTGTATTAATGGTTACTTTTTAGTGTTGAAGAAACATTGAACGAGCTAATAAAAGGTGACATTTCTCGAATTTATGACGTTGAAGGCGTATGTGGAGTCCTACGTAACTATATCAGGTGTCAGTTTTTGAAATCATCAGTGAATCGTGACATGACATAAATATAGCTAAAGCAAAAATAAAAAAATGTTAAATGTGGTTTGTTTTTCTTATTATTATTTTAAATGTTGTGCGTGTTTTGTATTGGTAATTAAATTATGCACAATGCCAAGTGGCGCTGTGCACAGTGCTAAAGTGACCTGAGATTGTACTCAGAAGGCAGCTACACTGATCCAGCCTGCCCCAAGTTTCAACTTACAAGGCTCACATGTACTGCGGCACTTCACAATAGCAATCGTGGTTTCGGGCGAGGGTGTCCCTTTCTATGTAGCGCTCATAGATTCACATCAGAATACTTCACTTCGGCCTCTTTACCTGGCGACTTTGTTTATTTACTTTTTGAGGAGGAGGGTTTAAAGTACCAGGGGACCGATGAGGTTGGCGGATACTGTGGTAGCCAGGGGAAAATGGGACAAGGTGGGATATGTGTAGAGGAGCATGGAAAATCGGTTATCGGAAGCCATTGTAATCATGAGGAAATTGTTCAAGTGTGTGAAGTTTGAGCAAGGAAATAAATTTTAAAGCAATTGCTACAAATTAGTTATTTATAATGTTAATGCAAGAATATGTGAATAGTATTACTTCTTAGAATCTTTGGACTACAAAACGTCTGTTATCTAGCGTTCCCGCAGCAATAAATGAATGCTAGAGTTCCTTATGCATTTTACAACAACACAGGCATATGATAGATTGGAATTCGCCCAAAGGTTTGTAAGTAAGACAGCAAATTATTCGAAAAATCTTATTAATTTGTTTACTTGCAATTTACAGCCATTAAAAATTCTTACGGATAAATTGGGAGTCAAAGCTTAAAAATTTAATAAATAGAAATTTTAGGCAATTTTAAACGAAGCCAAGTTTGGGAAGCCATAACTTCTCAACACTATGACTGATTTTTATGTTCGGTATCCACTCGGAACGTATAAAAATCAGGCCAGGACTCCGCTTCATAAAACGATTATGATAAGAATTAGTTGATTAGTTGATGAGTCTAAGACTACTCATCAAAAAAGTATGAGTTGATGAGTAAACAAATTGGTTGTTTGTTATGGTTGGGCACCAACTTCCACTGAACTTTACTGTGTGAATCAACTCCAACGATATTTTTTGAACAACGGCCTCTGGTTCCGAACCCTAGTTGATATCCTACACCATAACGTGACAAGAAAAAAAGGCGGAAAAGGTTCAAAATAAGGTCGCGTTGCTCCACTTTATTAAGGAAAGACGCGAATTCGCTTTTCGGAAAGCTCAGGAGTACAAAGGACACCTTTAAGGCTAAACAGGATGAATGGATGACAGTTGAAGCAAAGACTAGGGAACTAAAAATTTTAAGAGAGTCCGAAAAGGATTGGCAATATGTTCATGATGCTGTTTGGGGGAACTGGAAAGGACGAACTTTGGTAAGTCATCAAACCAAAATGTCCGTAGCTTACCTATGACTAATCTATAGTTTTCTTATGAAATAGTAATCATTTATAAATATTCACCAGAAAAAGATTGATGCAAGCAAGAAAATGGGCAAAGGGGGCGGTCCTGAATGTCGCATCACCGAAATGAACAAAGTCATCCTGGACATTTTGGGAAAGGAAACTCCGGTTGTAAGCCGGATAGGAGTCCCTGACAGTATGGAAGATGCTGCATCAATACAAACAGGAACAAATGAAAATGCGCTTTCTAACTGTCCGAGGTATCACTGCATCTATCGCAGTTCAAAAGCACATTATGGACATACAATTTCTATTGTATACTACCTAATTTATATAGAAAACGAAAACTGAGAGGGAATCACAGCAGCAATGATGACGAGGAAGAGGAACTTATGAAGATGAAGCTAAAACTACAAGTCGATTTACTACAGGTTGAAACGCGAATACAAGCGCTGGAACTGTTTAAGCTTGAAACAGAGTTTAATGTAGGTCCATCTGAGTTTACTGATGAATTTCACGAATCGTGCTACACATCCACACATAATAAGTAAATAATGTTTTACAATACTGTTTTAAATGCGGTTGTGTTTATACGTTCTTAATTATCTGCCCTTGCGCGTTTATATTGATCATAAAAATATAAAATTTACTTACATTCATGATAAAGATGGTTTAATAAAAACATTAAATTATTTGTTCTTGAAGTACGTCTTATGGTTTCACGGGAGAGAAAATGGATGTATAAGAAAATATGATTTAATTTTAATTTTTAAAACGTTAACGGAGAGTACAGTTTGGTACATTATGGAAAAAATAATGTTTGCATAAATGAGCATTCACGGTTAAGGAAAAGACAAGTTACAATGTGTATATTTAATCTATTTTATTGTAACAAAAATCAAACGGCAACTCTTAATAAATAGTACGCTTATAATAACATTTAATTAACAAGATACATTATGGCCGACTGAAATTGTTAACCAATCTTCCCAATCCGGTTCCGGCAGGTGCTTACTGCAAAAGCTCTTCAGGGTAAGCGTTCCCAGTTGAAAGACGAATAAGTGGTAATATGAAATTGCCTGTATTTATTTTATTGTGTAAAGATTTATCAATACCGCTGTAATTATTTTCATTAGAATCATCCCTGCATTGATTATGCAAAACTGCGCATGTCATTATAACAGGAGCTGTTATCTTAATTTATTAAGATAAGGATTTATTAAGGTAAGTTTAATTTATTTATTTAACGTTTATAGCATAAAATAAATTATGTAGTACATTCTTCAGGATTTCATAAAGATATGTTATAATTGTGATAAACACCTGCATAATTCTGATTTGAAGAGGTGATGTTTTAGTATTTATATTTTTTCACTCAGGCTCGATTGCATCGTTGAGTGGAACAGTTACATAGCTCCAGTAGCTTCCAATGTAATGTACCTGTTACATTGATTTAAAAAATTTACCTGTTGCAAATCCTAATGACAAACGACAATAATATTAACTGCATGATCAACAGCATTCAGAAAAACAATAGCTGCTGTGACTTCATCAAATCAAGCCGATCCATAGTAAAATGATATTGGAGTCTGTCCATCTACGATTCTCTTCCATAACTCGTATTCAAAGGAGTGAGTTTTTCAGCGAAAGTTTTTCATCTTTTCGACCAAACAACATTCACCAATTTTTTCTATTTGTTTAACAGAATCAAATGAAAGGGAGAGTTGATAACACATTAATAATTGTCAATAGAGAGCTGATAACCGCCAAACTGTAAACGAATGCTGGGAATATTTTGAATCCAGCAATTATCATCCATACACCTAGAACTGTCAAAATAAACCCAGTCCCCATAGAAATAGAAAATTGAAGTGTATTCAGTGTTCAGAGTTACATAAAACTGCACGTAAGTTAATTGCTTATTTGATTCTTCGTTAAACTTAGCCCAATTCCCCAACTGATGATCAATACTTTAAAACAACGTCTTATGGTTTCAGCAACATTGAGATTAAGGTCACTGAGGACGCCCGCATTGCAAAATTTGTTTTCGTTTCCATTGCTGATCTCTGACAATGAAATTAGGCCAAATACAGTACTAATATGTACTATGTAAGCAACTAAGGGAATTATTTCCAGTCTGAGTATTTCTATCTGTGACAATTTATAACTGCAACGATGCAAAAGTAATGGGGAATGGTGCTCTTGTTAAGCGAAACTAAAAACAACTACAAAAAGAAAAGCTTCTAGGCACAGTAACAAAGTAAATATTTGACATTTACACAGAGCAATTATTGTTCAACGACACACGTAATATTTAAATTTCGGTTGGCGTCCTTGAGACTAAAAATATTAATGGACTTTAGCAATTAGAATTGTCAATGGAGTTTCGGTAATCTTTGTTTCGTCATGTGTAAAATCAGTAGCATAAAATGTAAAAAAAAATATGTGAGTGTATGTATGTATGTGGAATATCTACGCAAAACCGACTACAACCTAACAAGTTATCCTTTACACAAGGCATACAGGAATATAATGGCATAGCTCCGTGAGCATACTAATCAAACGATTATCAGTATTTTTTCGTCTGGAGACTCACCGAAAACCTTTAGCCATTATCATAATGTAATACAAACATGAAGCCTCTTATTTTAAAATTTCCCGACCTGCTAATACATATATGTGAATACAGCTAAGTTCAAGTTGGAGATGGATATGATTCAAAACTTTTAAATTATCCATTTTTTAAAAACACTTCCATGACATCGTAAACTGTGAAAAAGTAGCAACTCATTGCCAGTATTAATTTATGCTAGTGTACTGAAAATAACCTTTATGTCTACACTACATTGCTAGAATACCAAAGATTTCAGGAAACTTTACCGCAAAATCTGTTTAACCTTTAATGTCAAAGTTCCTCGTTAAATAAGAACACTATTTCAACTTAATTGAAAAATGAAAATCAATTTCAGATAAAATACATGAAACTCTACTACTTAACCACTGACTTGGATATTTTAATTTTACCAATTAGGGACCGTAGCTTTGGATAGCCGGTAGCGGTGAAATGATTAAATAATTCCACACAATTAGTTCTGTTGTGTTCACAATTTGCATACAATGTGGAATCTGTCTACTTAATACAGTTATTTGTTATTTTATTGATGTCATAATGTAAGGAGAAACATTTCTGAGCAGTTTGGATCATAAAATGTGAGCTCTCATAAAAATTGACTGCAATATTCCGACAATATGCGACTCAAATATTTTGGATTGATTTTGGATTGCTAAAATTGATGAATGCCCTTTTTGATTTACTGGTGCTTTATTTTGCATCCTGTAGTGATAGTCAATCGTTTTAGAAACGATTTTAGTTACTTTTTCAAAACACCTGTGAAGTAATTATAATGAATAAATCAATACCAGTGAAGAAGACTAAACTGTACTCAACGTGCGTGTGTGGCTATATTCTACCTATCCTACCAAAAATTCTGGTTTTCGGCAAAAAAATACTGCTATTACAACCCAAAGAGAAATACTTTTTGGAAGACTTAGAAGATTATGGTGTGATGTAGTATTTACTTATGTTAAAACTTTTGTTTTGTATACACATATGTATGATGTTTATAAATATACGAGATTTTTCTTACCAAAAGGTTGGGAATTCTTATACTTTTTCTCGAATCAATGTTCACATTAATGTAGATAGATGTATCTACAGATAATTTTATATAACGTCGTTGATAAGAGTAACATGCACGTCAATATATTTTTCTTGTCATCTCGGCTGTTTGCAAATGACTTTGAACTCACAGCCATATATGTACGTACACTCCGAAGTGAATGGGTCACTATTTATTATATTACGTTATTTTGTAATCTGAGGTCTTTTGATTCATCGTTGTATACAACAGCAACCTAATGAAATAAATAACTTTTTATGTCATCCGATAACTTTAGCAAGGGCATTGTTAGTAATAAATCAAGAATAGTACAGGTTTATATTATATTATTGTATTAAATTATTCGAGACTGAAAGTGAGAATTGCAGTTTGAATTTGTCCTAGTTGGCTGCAATCAATAGTCCATTCCCTCACCCAAGGAATAAGTCAGACGAACCTAATAAACTGTATCGAAAGGGAGCGTTGAGATTTCTACAAAGTTTGATTTGACTTTTAAGTAATTTTAAGGGATTATTTAAATAACGATAACCTATGAACAAGTATAGCGAACTCCAGAACGACTCTTTTGCTTAATGTATGATCAAACAGAAAAATAAATGTTTTTGGCGGAATAATCCGAATAATCGACATTATTAATCAGTAAGAATTACGTAGGAGTTGGTGTCCAGAAAATATTTTTTAAATTTACCTTTTCATAAAGCTCATATCATAGAAAATCATATACTGATTTTGAAGGAATCATGTGTTATACAATTCACGAAGTATAATGTGATAACTTATCGATGAATTTTGTCCATTACTGTGACCTTAGGGTTTAATGGAGTATATGAACTCAGGAATTGAGAGGCATGGGCATTGCTCATTCTCAGAGACTAGGTAAAGGTAGAATACTTATAGTTTTAATAATATTACATAACTTTATACTAAATCATTTTCCAGAGACATTCGTGTTCCCAGTCTAGTTGTTTGCTTATTCAAAATTCCTATCATGGTACCAACTTTCACTAAAGGTTCACATATTAGTCATATGAAAGTATGGTTGCAACAAATTGTTCAACTTTGATTTAATCGAACGTAAGCAAGCCAATAGAAACAATATTCTATTTTGTCGGATAGTACTTTCAATTTTATTCGTTAATCAAAAATAATTAAAAATGTGACCTTAATATGATAGAAAAATGATAATGGTTGGTAAAATATAGGGGATCAGATTTGTCTCTATACCATTAGAGATAAACATTAATTTAAGACTCGAAATTGGAAGGATTAAAGGAATGTCGGAGTACAAAACTATTAAAAACTATTAAACAATGATGGAAGTGAATATACTGTCAATTAAAATTGAAATAGTATGGACTCCTATTGAGCATGACTATTACCAAGGAAAAGCCTACTATACTGTACAGGAATGGTTTAATATTAAAAAATTTCATCCAAGTCATTACGATTAGGATGACTTATTCATTTGATTGAATCATTAATAATCATTATTTTTCATTGTATCTAAACGCCTCAGGATTTTCTACGTTCTATATAATACA
>JAHZMV010005712.1:0-14846 GCA_027743765.1 Coecobrya sp. COE2
ACGTGGGAAATTATTTCTGTACCGAAATTTGTTATCACGTCAGCAGTTAGAAAACCGGTCATGAGATAATTTAGTAAAGCCACAAATAAGGATATAGAAAACCAACTGGGGAAGGAGGGGCAGCCCAGAGGATTTTTGAGAAATATTATTCCCAATATCCAACCAAAAATGGTGTTCAGAGCATATCCTTGTAACGCCATGGTAGTCAAAAATTTAAAGTGAGAACAAGCTAGAAAAAAATTATATGCTGGTAAGAAAGTGGGAAAATCAATAAGTAATTTCCGGTTTGGAAGCATTTTCAGTATTTAATTTCTTGAATAATTTAGAGCTAGTTTAGCTGAAATAAAGGTCTTAATTGTGTTTCTCAGAATACCCCTCGAGAATATTCCGTTTATTCCGTCACGTATACAATGTCGTAATACATTATGAAAGGTTTGAAAAAAATGAAAAAAAAATTCGGATAAATTTTTCCATCTGTTTCCGCCCGAATATGGTATATTTATAATAAGTTGAAGAGTACGAAAAATTGAACATTTAAAAATATATCATCCATCTTTTCTGCTATCCGAATTTCGGATTCCGAAATAAAATTCAAAAAAAAAATCTTTGCTTAGAGAAATGGAGTTCGGAATATTATAAAAGGCATATCTTCTTAAGTATTTTATCTTTCACACAATCCATACATGAAAACACCCTAAATCGTTTAGGTGGAGCTTTTAGTAAAAAAATAATCCAGATAAATGCAGAAAGTACGTAAAAAAGGCCTACATACAACATAATATGTTGTACGTGTAAATGCTTAGTGAAGATAAAAGGTGAAACGAAAAATATAATTGTGTGAAATGACAATGTCAGCATATACTCTTGAAATAATATGCCTTTAAATTTATTCAGAATGCGGATCCGCTTGCTATTTATCTAAATTTACAATAAAATTATTGACATTTAGAAAAAAGACATTTTAAAATGACCCATCACCGATTTATTTTGTTTTGTCATGTTTGCAGCACAGTATCCAATAAATATAATGTCATCACCGCAAACAAATATCACATAAATAGTTGGTATAGTTACTGATCTGCATAATATATAATTTTAGCAAAGCGAGTTTTTCTCTCCTATGCTCCTTCCACAGCAATTTTAATTTGTACTAGAATAATCACATACGTTAGCATGTACGAAATCACCTATTTAAAACAACACAAAAACTGATAAATATATCAACATTTAAATGAAATATAAATTTATTGTCAAAATATTGCTTCTCCGAGAAAAAATCTCATTTTACCCCAAAAGCCAGTTTTCTATCCACATCAAAATATCCACAAGCTGAAACCTTCCAAGTCCAATTGTTAACCAGAACGTATAAATCTTTCAGGTCTTCAATTTCATTATTTTCGTCTTGTGAATTTGTGGGCAGTCGTAAAACTTCAGTTTGAAGTTTGTCCTTCCATTTTGTAAACTTCAAAAAAATCGTGACCTCATCAGTTTTATTTTTTAAAATTATTATTCCAAACAAATATGCGCTCAATTTTTACCAATTCCAACATTCCTTGCCCAAATTCCAACAAAACCAATTGCCAAGTACAAATCGCCACTTCGCCAATATCTCGCCACATTGTAAAATTTCCAATACTGGCGTGACCCCGCATCAGAAATATTTTTGCAGAGCACACCACCAACCGTATCGATCCGCCTGATAGCATCACAAACAAAATCGGGGCAATACATTCATCCCACAAGCGAAATAGCTGCTGAATATCTTCAAATTCCCCCACAAGTTTTTCCTTCATTTCTGGTGAAAGCACCCCTTTTCGTTTCCATTTCCACTTGCGTTGCATCATCTCCTGAAGATTTATACAGTAGTTTTTGTAAACCCAACCGAGATGAAACATGGTTCCCATAATTGCCGAGAAGCCACAAGTTGCTGGCATAATTACTGGGAGCGCCGTAAATAAAACTCGTAGCGTTGTATATGCCTCTTGACCAACAGCTCCAATCCAACTTTTCTGGAATTTGCTCCCCATCGGCATCCCGTCAAGAATTGCTATGCTGAGATTCAAAAGAAAGAAAATTGAGTTACAAAATATGTTGAGGATGGAATGCTTTCGAAATTTCCAGGTTTTGGCATCCTCATAATTTCGAGTGTACAACTTTCCCCAAAGGACAGCCAGAGGTTTTGCTTTGAATAAAAAGACAAATCGAATTAACAAAGTGGATGCAACAATTTCAGCAAAGCCTAATTTTGAAATTAGAAGAACTGTCTCGCTCGCCGATATTATGAGATGTTCCGCTATTTCCGAATAGAAATTTACAATTACATCAGCAGCTAGAAAACCGACGACAAGATAATTAAATAAAGCAAGAAATAAGGAGAGGGAAAACCAACTTGGGAAAGAAGGACAACCCAAGGGATTTTTGAGAAATATTATTCCCAATAGCCAGCCGCAAATAGTATTCAGAAAAAATCCTTGTAACGCCATGATAACCAAAAGTTGAAGTGAGAACAAAATGAAAAATTTGCATAATACGCTGGAATACAGAAATAAAATCGATGATTAATTTCCGTTCAGGGAGAATTTCAGTATTTAGTTTGGTGAATTATTGAAGATATGTATTTCAACGACACAGTTTTTATGTGCGTCACTCCATGC
The DNA here is from genome assembly GCA_027743765.1 of Coecobrya sp. COE2. Lineage (NCBI taxonomy): Eukaryota > Metazoa > Arthropoda > Collembola > Entomobryomorpha > Entomobryidae > Coecobrya > Coecobrya sp. COE2. The sequence continues at coordinate 2,655 of JAHZMV010005712.1, forward strand.
CCTAATTTTCAAGTAAATATTAAATACTGCCATAAGATATTATGAACGGTTGAAAAGACATGACGACTTTCTTCCTTTGTATTATTTACCCAAGTCGTTCAATATATGGGTCCGATTTAAATTGACGACATAAATGAAGATTAATTTTTTTAACAGATTGTAACAAATTATTTTCAAATTGGATATATAAGTTTAATGAATCTACATGCATAAATACATTGATGAATTATTTCAATGACAACAAGGTTCTCGAAGTATCTCTCACAATGCCCCAGTAGAACACTGGAATATTCATTCTTCTAATTAAGTACACATCACCATAAAAAATCATTAACGGCTTACAAGTTATTCGAATCCTGGGAAAATTTTGGAACAAAGTTAGATCACTAAATCTGATAGGGAGTTCATTGTTATGCCATTCTCAATATGCCCAAATGATCCTTTTAATCATTTTCAAGACTGAACATTTACGAGGTGGCATCTTGTCAAATTCGGTTGAGGAAATGGATTTTAAATATTTGCCTTCAATAACTTGGATCATTGTGCGAGTAATCACTCCGGAAAATTGAGTTAGAAACGATTCACTAAATTTTGTCTATCAGCCCAAATAAATAGTAAATTGGTACTAAACAGAGGATGTTAATTTATATCTGCTTCACCGAATTATTTTCTCCAGAAAAACTGTTCACAAAGAAATTATAAAAATGTTTAAGAAAATAAGCGTGGCGAGGGAAGTAGAAATGGTAATAAAAATGTTTGCAAATTCATACAAAATCAGCTTTCATTCCAAATATCAATAATTCTTTTTTCCGGATTGACAAAAACCCATCCCATAAGTTATATAGACAGGCGACAAAATAGTCAGAAAAATATGTGATAATTCCGAGGAAGGAAGAATGTGGTCAAAAAATTCATTTGAATTCATCATAGGAAACATGTTCCATATACGAACATTTTACTTAATTTATGAAATATGATGCCAATTCAATAAATAGTAGACCAGTTAATTAAATTTCCAAACTACACCTTTTTATTTATTTATTCTTATTATTTAATCTAGCTGACAATTTTTACACTATTTTTGAGATAACAGCGCTCTTAGCAAACCTCTCACAATGCCCCTATAAAATACAGGAATACTTTGTCTCCTGATCACAAAAACCTTACCGCAATTTAACGTTAGAGGCCTACAAGATCGCAAAAATCTGTTCATAATCTTTCTTTCATATCTGCTGCTCCAATTTTCCTTCCGTTTCCAAGAACCGAGAACCTTATTTCCATTCACGAAAAGCATCTTTCCCAGTTGGAGCACAATAGTCCAAAATCCAATCAGGAACAAATTTGCAAAAATCACTAAAACCTGCAATTGTGTATTCAAGATATTGTGATATCGAAACAACAGACTGTTCAAGTAAATAATGCATATCATGAAACTAGAATTCAAAATGACTAAATATTTTCCCAAAAAAGATACCGCAAATTGGTGCAAAATTTGACATTGTCTGTAAGCAATCCGGAAATGGTATTCTGTCCGAAGCAATTTACATGACAAATATTTCTTCCTCCCTAATTTCAACTCTTGAGTATAAATAATTGTTTCATAAAATCCACACGTTAGAACGAAAAACGCACAGATTAAATTTGTTGAGAATAACGAGACGTGAATGTAGCAGTGAAATAAGATCACCAAAAGACGTATCGGCCAATAGAAATATTTTTCGGGAATCAACCTTCCCAAATGATTGAGCGACCTCGGATCGTAAATTGTAATTGCTGTTGTTTGAAATATAAATCCAATATAAGTGAGCGTTGCGCAAAATAAGGTGGAATCTATTAAAAAATTGTGTTTGCTCCAGTTTGGGCTAAATCTTGGCATATATGTCCATTGAAAATTTACAACAAAATTAAAAAATCCGTTCAGAAGTTGACACAAATCCACGACGTGAAATAGGATTACGCAACTACATATGATTAAAATAGCAACTAGAAAGGCACAACCAATAACAAGACTCATTTGGTCTAATTGTCCATGCTCACGACAACTCCATATTATCGGAAAAGAACCAATCAGAGTCACAAGAGCTAAAACAAAGTTTACCCGGAATCTAGTCATATTCTGAGGATATAGTGACAGGATCAAATTATTTTCATTTAAGCTGAGAGGAACGGCCCCAACAGTTTTCGCAAAAAGTATGACTAACTTGCAAATTTTTCGGAAACGATCGCTGAACATTTTCAAGTTGGATAGGGAAGCAGGTGTTTGGATTGCAAATAAGTTAACTTGTAAATGTGCTAGTTGCCAGCCACAAAATTATAATGGGATAAGGAACAACATTATCAATACTAATTCGATTTAATTTATTTTTATACTATTGAATTTAAATGTATGTAGGATACGGGTTTGAACCAGGAAATGGGAGTTATACTTACTTTATTTGAATTTGACATTTATTCAGAAAGTTCTTTTGGCTAACTTAATATTTGACATGACAAAACACTTATCTGACAAGTTTGCTTTACCATACATTTCAAAAATTCAAAAATATATTTTTCTTGATTTAAAAAAATTGATACATTTTACAGAGTAGATTGCGAGCACTCAGAAAAAAATATTGTAACTCATGGAGAAGAAGATCAATAAATTGATTAAAATTCGTCCCGAGACTTATATTGAAGCTTATGTGACATAACATGGCGGTTTAAAACAATTTAATTTTATAAAGCATTTTACTAAAATAATAAACCAATTAACAGATTTTTAAAATAATAGGTTGACTTATTTGTTAGCTTAACTTAAATGCTCAGATTATTTTTGGGACAACAACGTCCTAAGTATACCTCTCACAATGCCTCTATAAAACACGGGTATACTGGTTCTCCTTATTACAAACACAGTACCATAATTTAATGTGAGCGGCTTACAAGAACGTCAAAATATGGCCGTTACAATTTAATTTTAAGGTAGTTCTTCATAAAGTATTTATATTTTTCTCTGAAATTCATTTTATTTTTCAAATTAGCTTTTGCTCGATTTTGTAATCTTATATAATAATATCTTTAGTTTATGTAACATATATACGACGTAACCTATTTTTGTACACTTATCTAAATATGTTTTATTTTTTTAAAAATTTTGTGATTTTTAAATATACCGGGGAATATTTCTTGTAATGACTATTTGCCACAGATTAAATTAATTAATGTCGGGTAAACATCAAAATATTGAAAATCATAATTATAAATTCTATTTAAAAGATAATAATGATCTAAGCAGTCCTCTCACAAAGCCCCTATAAAAAACAGGAATACTAGTTTTCTTGACAACAAACATCTTTCCATAATTTAACGAAAGAGGTTTACAGGAACGGTTAAACCTACCCATAACTCTACCTTCTTTCCTGTTACACCAACGCTTTTTCAGTTTCCACGATTTCAAAACGATATTTCCATTCATCAAAAGCATTTTTCCCAATTGCAAAGTTGCTCTCCAGCCAGGAATTATTAGCAAATTTGATAGTGTACACAAGAAAATCAATCCTATTGGTAATGTCCTATGATAACGAACATACAAGCTGTTCAGATAAACAGCACACATTATATAAACAACGTTTTGCAATTACTAAATAAATTCCCATAAAAGATATGGAAAATGCGTGCAAAATTTGAAAAGATCTGTACACCCTGTAATTTGTTACCCGTTCGGAACAAACTACAAGTGAGATACTTTCCTCTTCCCAATTTCAGTTCTTGAGTATAAAGGACAGTAATATAAATTAAGTAAGTAAGAATGAAAAATACACAAACCAAATCAATTGATAATAAGAATGTGTACATGTAGCAATGAAATGAAATGACAACAAGTTTCACCGGCCAGTAAAAATACTCCTCGGGAATTAATCTTCCCAGATGATGGAGTGATCTTGGATCGTAAACTGAAATTAAACTGCTTCCAAGTACGATTGTTAAATAGGACATAAAAATTGATAAAAGTAGTGCATCAATTGTCACATTGAGCTTGTTCCAGTTTGGACTAAATCCTGGCATGTATGTTTGACGAAAGTGGAGAACAAAACGGACAAATTGGAAGCCAAAAATCACAACCCAAAATCAGAAAACCTTGTTCGGTATGTTGACATTCCCAAATTATTTGGAGTGAACAAATTAGCCAAACATTGGCAAGGATAAAGTTTACTCGAAATCTTGCTATGTTTAGGGGATAAAGCGAAAAGATTAAATTGTTTTCGTCTAAAGAGATAGGAAATCTACCAAAGATTTTTGAAAACTTAGTAGCATATTTGCTAAGTTTTCGGAAGCGGTCACTAAACATTTCAAAGTTTTCAGTGGTGGAATGTATGGAATATTTTTTAGAGATGTCAGACGATTACAAGAAAGTAAAATATATTCATAGTCTTCCTTTCAATATTTTGAATATTGCTTTTCTGAAATAGTTTCTGTAAATCGAATTATCCAAATACTCTAATTTTCATAAAATTTATCCTTCCTTACGTTTATGAGATATTTTGACATATAACCTTAACGAGTAGTTTTGCTAGATTCAGTTTGTTTTCTTCGTTTAGTCTTGACAAGAATAAGATTTGGCTTTTGTTTTCCAACTCCAAGATTTATTTTTCGGACAGCTAATCTAAAAGCCCGAAAAACCGAAACCGACTGTTCAAATACAAACAGCCCAACAGATACAGCTATCCCAGAAATGAGAATTGAGAACACAACAAATATATTTCCATTCAAAGACGTGCTATGCTCACTATTTTGATGAATTTGAGTGTTATTGGATTTTCTTGTTTTTGCTAACCATTGAATAAACTGATCCCACTTAGCATCAATCCCTGCCATTTTAAACCCGTTAATACGCCACATAATTTGTGAAGAAATCCTAGGTTTCCACCAATGTTTTGGCAATCCACTGACATAAAAATAAACTGCCTTTTCAAAAAGAACTTCTTTCCCTACGTATACATAATCTTTTGAGTGTCGGCTTAGCAAGGTTGCCTCCATTTCACGAGCCAGTGCCTCTGGCAATATTACCGCCGTTTTATTACATTTTTGCAATTCCTCCACCACGATTTTGTTCTGTCGTTTGAACAAATCAGAATCTCGTAATTTGGGCGTTTTAAATATTTCCAAATTACGAAGCTGATTGTCTTGAAGTGTGACCGGATGAATTTTTGTGAATTTGTATATTTGATCGTAGAAACTATTCCTTTCCAAGTCCAGAAATTCAACCTCAGATGAAATACTCACCGCCCAATTATTTATTTTGTGCGGGGTATTTGAATGAAACGAGCCAGAAAAGCAAGTATCACTACATGAGTCATTAGTAAATATTATTGTAAATGCTCTTGTGTAAATCGAGAAGGAATGATTTACCAGTTGGGAAAATTGATCGTATGGAACCTTACAACGGGCTTGGATCATTGCGACAATATTATCACCTTTGTATGCATTGCTTATAATAAGTGTTCCAAGAAAGAGAAAGGTGAGCATCCATTTTACATATCGGTTGTTCGCAGTTGTTTCGGTGAATGGGTCGCCTTGCTCCACGAGTAATTTGTAACAGGAAATTACAAAGCGTGTGAGATTGTCTATGGCTGCATCAGATTTTTTCACACTGTTTGGGAAATAGTGACTCACTTTTAATATACAACGGATTGCCACAGGTGACAGGAATAAAATAACTACAATTATTGATATCCAGCTGGTGATACTAAAGCTAGAAAATAGTGCATGAAATGCATATCCACTGTCATCGGATCGACCACAGCTTACAAATCGAAACACGATTGGTTTGACATGTGTAGGAACTGTGGTGTTGGACATGGGCCGAATTATTGTGCCGATGAACAAAGAGCCAGGATCAGGATCGTAATTATTTTTATGAACAAATGGACATGTGTCCATGTAAGTGGCATTTCTTAGTGTCATTGCCCATAGTTCATCCTGAGCGTAATTTGATACAGAATGTAGCTCTGCATTCTTCAAAACTGTTAGATATTTAGTGAATGAATCTGTGTATATAGATAGATTGCAATGGATCGCCGGTTCTAGGAAGGACTTTGCCAGATTTAAATGTTTATCTTGTAAAACAATGCCGTACTCAAATACAATTTTAGTGAGATCAATATTTTGAGCAGGTAAAGTGTCCAACACTTTGACAAATTGGCGATATCTTTCGACTCCCGGGTGCAAAAATGTGAAATTGCTTGTAAGAATTCTTCCCATCATCTGATTCCAGTGAATGTGGCAGTACACATCTAGATTTCCAAAGGGCCAATGATCTTCATACCTTTTAAACTCAAGCCATTGGTCAATTAAGTCACTACTTGTTCCATTCACTGGTTCAGGTAAGACAAGTATATGTATTCTCGGATTTGAGGTTGCCGTCAAGGAAAAATAAGCAAATCGATTGTTTTTTAGCAGATATGGACCATAACTATCGTTGCTCCACGGCCAAAACCAAAAACTTGTAAATAGCTCATAATTCAAATATTGCACAGGAAGTAGGTCAATGTGAACTTCACATTTTTGCTGCCGACTGCTGACAGAGTAGCTGGGGAAATTTACCTTATAGCAGAGGTTGTACCCCGACTTCATACCGTAATGATCGGGTCCTCCATGTATGTGCCTGGATTGCACGCATTTAAACATGGAACGATTTGTGTGAGCTGGATTAGGTACAAATGATGAGGCATTATCGAATATATTACCAAACACGTCTACAATGAATCCACTTTTGTTTGAGCCCGGTGGTTCGGTGGTAAAACGCACGTAAAATGTTATATTGGCTGGTAGGTAGAGCCGTTTGAAGTTGAAATTATCCCAGTCGGGATATTTTACAAAGTAAGGGAAGGATATCGGTGGGATATTAAGTCGCCTGTGATTTGTAATTTGCAAAAGACATTTCTCAAAAGGTTTTACAAGTATCGGCAGCTTATCAATATTATATTCTGGAAAGTCAGAACTCATGGAAATGACTAGTATGGCGGAATATGCCTTTAAAATGAGGATAATGCTGAAGAATATTCGATTCATTTTTCGGGAAATTTTTTAAAAGCTTTTAAGGAAACAAAGAGAATGTAATGCTGGATGGGAAACGACAGAGTTACAGGAAAGGATAGTTATGCGCAGTTATGAAAAGTAAATTAATCAATTCCAGCCGGAAAACTGACATCCACTTTTGCAGCGCTTTATCCAAGGCAATGATGAGCATGTAAGTAGACTCGAATTGAAACCTATGCTTGTTGGTACAATGAGCTAGTTAATTCAGCACACAAGGAACGCGCAGAAATACTTTTTAGTATACTGAAGTATAACGGTGAATATTACAATTTCTGTGTTATCTCGTATTGATTAACACATTCTGAAAAATTGTATCAAGGATTCCGAAAAAAATTAATTAGTTTTTTTCCAGACAATCAATCAACGAACTACTTTCGAACGAACGGATGCAATGAATAAATTAATTCGAATACTGAATCCAATCTTGAAAGTAAAATTCGCTTTGGGAAAGTTAAGTGGATCGCGTGTGAATGTTTTCTACACGGAAACAGATTCCATGGAAAGAGAGGTTTCTCTTTTAAATCCGTGATGATATATATTTAAGGAATTAAGAAAATATTATGCTGCATATGCATTTATTACATTTTATTTCACAACATTTAAGTTATTTTTTAGATAGCTGCGTTCTAAGCAAAACTCTCACAATGCCCCTATAAAACACAGGAATATATCCCCAAAAAAGATACAGCAAATTGGTGTAAAATTTGACATATTCTGTAAGCCATCCGAAAATGATACTTTGACAAATTTCCATGACAAATATGATTCCCTCCCGAATTTTAGTTCCTGATTATAAATAATTGTTTCGTAGAATCCACACGTTAAAACGAAAAATGCACAGAATAAATTTGTTGAGTTTAGAGTAGCGTGAACGAATTTATTCGCAGGATATAGGGATAATTTCAAATTATTTTCATCCAATGAGAGAAGGACGCCGCCTACATTTTTGGCAAATTGGGTGACTAGCTTGCAAAGGTTTTGAAACCGATCGCTGAACATTTTCAAATTGAATTGGGATGATTTTTTTTGGATTTAAATTATATTGGAATATGTTCACAGTTTTGAGTGTGCTATTTGCCAGCCACCAAATTGTAATGGAATAAGGGACAGCAACAAAAAATACTGGTTGTATTTAATATATTTTATACTGTAAGTTTATACGTATGTAGGATACGGCTTTCAACCAGGAAATGGACATTATACATAGGTTATATTCGAATGGAATATTTCTTCAAAAATTCATTTGGCTTTATCATATATGGATTGCGAGGATTCGGAATTTTTTTATATTTATGCAGAGGAAGATCAATAAATTGATTTTAATTTTTCCCGGACTAATTTCGAAACTAATTTTAAAAACCAATTAACTGACAATTAATTGTGAATTTGTACAGTATACGTTCTACTTTTTTTGCTAGCTTAACTTAAATGCTTGGATTACTTTTGAGACAACAACGTCCTAAGTATACCTCTCACAATGCCCCTGTAAAATATCGGAATACTTGTTCTCTTTATTACAAAAACCGTACCATAATTTAACGTGAGCGGCTTACAAGAACGTAAAAATTTATTCATAATCTTCCTTTTATTTCCGCTGCCCAATTCTTCTTTCCGTTTCCAAGAGCCGAGAACTTTGTTTCCTTTCACGAAAAGCATTTTACCCAGTTGAAGCACTGTCGTCCAAAATCCGGCTATAAATGCTGTTGCTAAAATTACCAATATCTGTAATTGCGTATTCAAGCTGTTGTGATAACTAATATACAAACTGCTTAGGTAAATGCTGCAAATCATAAAGCAAGCATTCAAAACAACTAAATAAATTCCCGTAAATGATGCTCCAATTCCGTGCAAGATTTGAAACTTTCTGTAAGCCATTTGAAAGTGATGATCTGTCTGAAGCAAATTACAAGACAAATATTCTTTTCTTCCTAATTTTAATTCTTTTGTGTAAATAATTGCTATATAGTAACCACACGTTATGGCGTAGAAAGCACTAACTAAATTCATTGAGATTAAAGTAGTGTTAACGTAGACGTGAAATAAAATCACGAGGAGTCGAATCGGCCAATAAAAATATTTTTCGGGAATCAACCTTCCCAAATGATTGAGTGATCTGGGATCGTAAATAGTAATTGCCGTGACTTGAATTATGAATCCAATGTATGTGAGAATGGTACAAAATAAAATGGAATCGATTAGGAGGTTGTGTTTGTTCCAGTTTGGACTAAATCGTGGCATATATGTCCAGTGAAAATGGGTGATCAAATTTAGAAACCCGTTGAGAAAATCACACAAATCTTCTGTATGAAACCAAACCAATAAACTACATCCGATTAAAATAGCAATCAAAAATGTACTACCAATGACAAGGCTCATCTCCTCAAGTTGGCCGTGTTGACGGCAGTTCCAAATAATTGGAAGAGCACCAACCAGGGATACAAATGCTAGCAGAAAGTTTATTCGGGATCTAATTAAGTTCTTTGGAAATAAGGATAATGTCAAATTGTTTTGATCCAAAGTGAGACGAACACCACCTACATTTTTGGCAGAAAGAACGGCAAATTTAGAAAGTTTTCGAAACCGGTCGCTGAACATTGTTAGCTATGTTTAGTAAGTAGATTTATTGAGTTACTCTATAAATTAAAGTTAGAATGTGTTTATAGATATAAATTGTTAGTGGTTTGGATGTGAGCCAATAAATTGTTCTGAAGTAAGTGAAGGTTGTCCAGCTACTGGAAAATTTCCTATGCTTAGCTATATCATATTTTGAGATTGAACAAAAATAAGATAGGATACAGGCCTTACAATTTTATTTTAGGGTAGACTTTCATAAAGTATTCAAAGTGTATCCAATTTCTTCTTATATTAGTAGTATTAAAGAGCTAATATTAATCAATAGCTATAAACAAACTGAAATCAAAATATAACGGGCAATATAAAATTTGATTTAAATTCTATCTCAAAAAATAGTTTTTTTTGCAAATTCAATTCGCTCCATTTTATTATCCTATATATAATATCATTAGGTTATGTATACGACGTTACCTATTTTTGTACAATTATATCAACTCTTTTTATTTTAAAATATTTTCATGTGTTTTTTAATCTACCGGAAATATTTTTTGTAATAACTATTTACCGAGTAGTAATTAATTAATGTAAAATAACCGCAAAAAATCATAATTATGTTCCCTTTTTCTACTTGAAAGATAATAATGCCCTAAGCAATCCTCTCACAATGCCCCTATAAAATACAGGAATACTAGTTTTCTTGACAACAAACATGTTTCCATAATTTAAAGAAAGAGGTTTACAAGAACGGATAAATCTTCCCATAATTCTTCCTTCCTTTCTATTTTCCCAACGCTTTTTCAGTTTCCAAGATCCCAAAACTTTATTCCCATTCATAAAAAGCATTTTTCCCAGTTGGAGAACTACTGTCCAACTACCAACTATTAGCCGGATTGCCAGTATACCCATAACTATCAAGTGCATTGGCAATGAATTATGGTAACGGACGAATAAACTATTGAGATAAATTGCACACATTATATAAGCGGCGTTAGCAATTACCAAATAAACTCCCATAAACGACATTGCAAATCCGTGCAAAATTTGAAAGGATCTGTAGACTACTCGCAAATTATTTCCTGTTCGTAACAAATTACTAGAGAGATAAATTTTGCTTCCCAGTTTCAGCTCTTGAGTGTATAAAATTGTAACGTAAAGTGCATACGCAAGAATGAAAAATGCACTTACTAAATGAATTGACAATAAGAATGCGTAAATGTAGCAATGAATTAAAATTACAATTAATTTTACAGGCCAGTAGAAATATTGTTCGGGGATTAGTCGTCCCAAATGATTGAGCGATCTAGGATCGTACACGGTTATTGAACAAGCGTCAAGTAGGATTGTCAAATAGGAAATTACGAGTAGTGAAAGCACTACATCAATTGTGACGTTAAGTTTGTTCCAGTTTGGACTAAATCTAGGCATGAATATCCGTTGTAAGTGGAGAATCAGACGAACAAATAGGTTGAGAATATGGCAAATGTCTTCATGATGACGTTCGGGTATGGTGCAACCTCCGATGAGCATGACAATCACAAAGTCAGAGCCTAGAATCAGGAATATTTCGTCCGTATGCCTGCATTCCCAAATTATTTGCAGTGTGGAAAGCAGCCAAAGAATGGCAAGGATAAAATTAACACGGAATCTGAGTTTGTTTTTCGGATATAGTGAAAATGTTAAATTATTTTTGTTCAAGGAAATTGGAAATCCTCCAAAAACTTGGGAGTTTTGAATAGCCAATTTGCTAAGCTTTCGAAAACGGTCGCTGAACATTTCAAACTATAATTTTTTGAAAAAAAATTTATGGACTGCTTTAACAAGATATGAAAACCAGAATATATGACAAACTCATATTTTCCATCAGCACATTTTAAAAGTTTGGGTTGTATTTTTTTTAGAAATTTGTATTTGTAAAAATCACGTAGGCGTATTGATACATCAATGTTAAATTATATACATTATTCTGGTATGCCTTCAAATAAATCATATTTCCCACATAGTCAACAGTATTAACTTGGTGTTTTACCTGTAGGTAAAATTATATGGCCATTTGAAATAAATTTGATTATAATAATTTATTTCGAAAATATTTGGATTAAAAAAAAGAGGAAAACCAAGTTAAGTAGTTAGAAAATCGCGTTCAAATTTGATATTTTTCCCATTATTGAATTTTATTTTTGGACAACTTTTCCGGAAAGAATTGAAAATAATCGGTAATATAAATTTATGACTAATGGGGAAGGAGATCAATAAATTGATTAAAAATATGCTAATAAAAAATTCCACCGCCATTTAAAGATCCATTGATTTTTTAACCTTATTATATCCATCTTGTAATTATTATAGTAAGTAATTAACAATCTATTTTAATGATAACAGTGCTTTAAGCAACCCTTTACAAATACTCTTGTAAAACCTCGGAATACTAGTTTTCTTAACGACAAAAGCCTTACCATAATTTATTGTGAGAGGCTTACAAGATTTTATAAATTTACTCATTACCTCATTTTCATTCTCTCCGCCCAAATCATTTCTCCGTTT
>JAHZMV010005713.1:0-11018 GCA_027743765.1 Coecobrya sp. COE2
GCTTTGGTTGTATGCAGCATTCTTTTTCATTTGCCTGGTTGCTCTAAGGTAAAATAAGGCTGGAGTTCTGACTATTCTACAAAATGCATTTTAGCATGATAAGTTACATTTACATTTTGACCAGGTTAATCCCAACATCCAAGTAAAGATGGATTCATGTTTCATGCACTGTTGTATGTGTAATGTTTTTACATGCACCTATTATATGGCTGGCAGTGATGAATTAAGGACACGCTCTCACATTGCGAGAAAAAATTGTGATAAACTTTAATCGACGCAGAATTTTTTTTATATCATATATGTATGTGTTTTATTATATTCTTGCAGCCAGTGCTGACATTCATACTTGCATGAACGTTTTAACTTTCTTAGTAGCTCAGATTGATAAATATGCGATCTCTTTAGCATTTCTGTAAACAATTGCAAAATAGCAATGTTTCAGTTTTGTCTTTATTTTTTATTCCGATGTTATGACACATGTCCCAATATAGTTTATAATACTTCTAAAGTTGAATTGTTTTGCTCACATAGGCGACTGAAGAAGAAGCTGCAAAATAATGCGGAGAAAAGACAGTTATCACATAACTTGGATGCTCTCATTCATTAACACAATCAGGTAAGTCTTCATCAGTCAGCCTACTGTAATTTTTGCTTCCAAAATTCTTTGGAATAGTCCTTTGTTCTCCAAACGTAACGAAAAAACCTTAATACTATTTTATGTTAGATCTATGTACATATCTGTAGATTCCAGGAATGATATTTTGTACTTTCTTCACTTTAATAGTAACACCAAATCACTAAATCGAAACTTTGGAATCATAAGGATTGTCAAAGAAGTATAATGGTTACGGAAGTAACTTTCACTGAAGGATTTACCGCAGGTAATATATTTTTGAAACTCACTCAATATAAATCTGTATATGGATAAATAAGCATCCCCTCAAATTACAAAACAATATTCTAACTCTTACACCAATAAGCTTTAAAAATACAAAATTGCGTGATCTACTGAACTAATTCAGACTTGCATTCATGTAAGGAAATTAGAAGTAACTTTATATAAATATTAATTTTTACATTCGTAAAAAATTCTAAAATATTATTTAAATGGCCCAATTAACATCATTAATAGAGCTCATGGGTATTTTAGCTTTTGTTGTGTTTAAATAATTAATAATTTAATAAATTTAAATTTGCAATGTCATTTTATTTCCACTAGAAAAGGAAGGATTCCTAGAAGTTGGAAGAGAAATTGGGAATCATTCTTTGGAACACCTATATTTTGGGCGAGACTTAAAAAACTTACTGTACGATATACTTGGAGTTGGACTAAATTTCTCACAGAAGAAACTACTAGACATTGGTAATTTTGAAGGATCGGGATCCACTCAACGGTTTAGATCGTTTTTATACATTTATGTTTTATCTACCTAGTAACATAGATTATGACGTAGTTCGTATTCTAGTTAGATTCCACTGTGAATACGGATGTATGCATTTGTTGCATAATAATTTCATAATAATAATAGTCTGTTGTAAATGGATGCTCATTCTGTTTTGGTGCCTATTAGTTTTACGTGGCTTGTGCAATTTGACAAAAAATTAATTATCATTTTTTGGAGAGGTGTAAAGTAATGGATAACGTTTGGATACTTACAAATTTTAATAACCAGCCTGATAGTCGTTATAATAATAGGTAATTTTATTGATGGAAAAAGGGAAATACTACTTGAAATAGAGAAAGATGTTGTTGAAATTGCTGGGTTGGCTATGTCGAAAACAACTCTGCTAATGCAATGTCTTCTCGTTGCAGTAATTAATGGCTTTTCGAAAAAATTCTAAATATTAATTATGGAGTATTTGCAGTCACTTCCTTTAATATGAGTTACAGTTTATTATTCATGTGTTATGATTATACAAAAAATTAATTTCAGTGGTTATTTTGAAAGTTGTAAGAGCGATGGATAACGTAAACATTTTAATAACGAGCATGTTTGCCAGCAAAATTATAGGCGTTGTAAAACCCAACATAGAGAGGAATGTTGATCATTCTGGGTAGTCTATTTTGAAAACAATTATCCTAATGCTTTCTCCCTGCAGTTATCTCTTCTCGAAAAATTCATTTGCATAGCAATTATGCTGTGTTTGTTGTCAGACGTGTCATAAAGCCAGTGTTACAAGTGAATCATCGTTGCCAATATTATTTGCACATAAAACTGGCATGAGCGTCTTGACCATGGTTGTGGTGTGTTTTTGTTTCTGCTTTGTCGATTTGAAATTATTCATTTCATTGGGCAAACCAAAGGCTATGTAATAGGTAAATAATTGAACCAACTAATCTTTTTACATTGGACAAAGCGTTAAAATTTTCATCTATCAGTATCACCTGCAAAACAAACTACACATACCAGGCGTGTTCTGGTTGCTTCTAGACCATTTTAACTGAATTATTGGATTCTACAATTTGTGCTGATTGAATAACTAAGCGGGTGTAACTGTGATAAATGTATTTGACGTATTTAATATTGCTTTCCTATACTTTCACGTTTGAATGCTCAGTGAACCATTAACTATTATGGGTTATTGTTATTTGTAATGGTCGACACAACAAAGGGTGGGGAATTTATATCGTAGAATGATTTATATGTATATGCTGTGATTTTCGCAATGAGAAAAACATTATTTGGATGGCTAACATGTACAGCCGAAATATGCTTTGTGCTATATGATAAAGTATTACTCAGGCGTGTCTGGAAACTAATAGAAAGCCGACGCTCTTACACACACAGAAACTGCAACAGGAAAACCTATTGCCCGAATAACTTTTCCTTCTGTCTAATCTCCAGGTATGGAAAGTAGTTGACGGTATGCACGTGACATAATCATTCATTCTTCATTGATAAAATACTTGGTTATTATGGATAGGAATTTCTTTCTAATTTCGGACTCCACTATTGTCTGACCAGGTGGTCTGTTTGTTAATTGTTACGGAGGGAACATTATGCGTTGCAGTTGTATTACATTACATTAGTGTGATCAGTTTTACAGTTGATTGACTCGACCTATAATTTTTATGCCACTAAAGTATTGCCCGTGGCTGGTTATTAAAATGACGAAATTTTGTTTTACTTCATTGCAAGATTAAAATAATCACGTAGTCATTCCAATGAGCTTGACAAATAAAAAAGTAGCTAGAGTTTTGTGCAATCGTGACAATGTATGTTATAGTGTGTGCACAAAAACAACCAGGTAGAATGACCAGTAATGTCATCAACATTTAAGTCTAAATACTAAGCAGTATGGCGTATTTTAGAACGATGTGAAAAAAACGACCACAAGAAAACTGGGCTTTTTAGATTTTGAGCGGTTTTGCGATCTTTCAAATAACGGGTCTAAATAGACCTACAATGCATAATTAGCTTATTAAAGCTTGGGATTGTATTGGGACGACATCGGTCGCCGCAAGTTAAAATCTTTACAGCCTTTTCAATTTTTGATGATTTCGGTTCAAAGACAAAAACTAAACTGCCAATTACGTTTGAGTCACATGCAGTCTACATCTAACAGCTTCATTGCATCATTTGAAGTTATTTTTTGTCAAATAATGAGCTGCTAAAAATGCGATATCGTTTTGGATAACGGTTCAGACAGCCTTTCGTAATGCAACACGTGCCCTTTTGCAAACAAAGAGTTTCAGTGTCATGTCAGCAAACTTGAATATGTCGAATAATATCCTTTTTATTGTCAGGTGCAAGCATCATCTTGTGTCAAACAGATTCATCAAACAACACGCTTAGCACTTGCCAAAAAATGGATCTTACACTTACGCGTAATCATTAAAACTCATAGGTACGGTATGCCATACAGCAGGATCTTTACAGTTCGATTAATTATTCTTCTGGCACTAAAACGTTCGTTGTAAAACGTTTGTCCTCAATTATGGCAATAATAATTAAACGCTCTATTGTGTACCTCTATTTATAGGGTGCTGCGGTTGTCTGCTTTTCTGCGGGTTGAAATGAGGAGTTATGTAAGCTTCCCCTCTTGATTATACAAAACAGTTCGTGCATTTTGGATTTATTATAAACAGTCGATACACCCACCATACCGGAACGGAAGGAATTTCGAATCTCACATTGGATAATCCAATGGCGATTTATTGGTTCATGGTTTCTGTTGAAGATTTATAAGAATCATAAAGGTTTGAGTGTAATTGATATATCAATCAATAATATAATCTGTAGTCTTGGCATAATATTCTGTTTTGTGCACATCGGTATTTGTCTAACTGTTTGTAATCAACTTTAAAACTGTATGTACGTATTCCGGACTTAAAAGTTGAATGTTTTAAAAAACTCAAGGCATATTCACCCCATTCGTCACATGGTTTGACAAAGCTTAATTAAGATGGATTCCCTCTATAACGCGCTTGGATTTAACAAGAAGTTAATTGCATAAACAGAGGAACTGAAACGCTCGTCTTACACTAATCACTAAAACTAACAAAAATAAAAGTGTCGTGTCTCGGAAAACTAAAAATCAAAGGAAAAAAATCAAATACATTTCCAGTTTATCTATATCATACTCATTTTTGCAGTTCATTTACAAAGGAACATTGTCCGTAGTAGGACAAGACAGGTGTTTTTATTCCGAATCGACTACGCTGATCCTAGGTTGGAAGCCCATGCGTTGCAAAAACAAGGTTTTATTTTTCCAATTTAAATACATTCATTTTACATAAATGCGTATTAGAGCATATGAAACATGTTCACTCAATTTTATCTCATTGAAATCCATATAATCCTTATTTATTAAGGCCAAAGTACGAAAATATTCCTGACTTGCTGACAATGTGATAAAAAGGATCCTATTTGCTAAGTACGTTCTTAGCTACAAGCGTACTCCTCTTGTTAAAAATCCGAAGGCATACCACATCTATTTGGGTAACCTGGTTGAACGTTATACATTCGAAATGTGATGATGAAACGTATCATGCATCAGTAAACAATTCAATACTTTTGCTTGCACACAACAGGTCTAAATAGAGCCCATTGTCTTGCATGATCCTTTGTGGGTCAGAATTGGCATGTCCAATTGTAATTCTCTTTTCCGTAAATCAACAAGAGTATCGTTAGTTACACTGTCTATATGTTTGAGCTATTTATCGTATGGTCGCCGGTCGAATTAATAATGCAAGTGCTGAAATAATGTTCCTAGTATATTTTGAGTAGCACAACTAGTGGTAATGGCCGACAATGGGGAAGTAATATAGAAGTCCGCATTCTGCAACACAATTACGGTCGAGTTGCTCCAATCGGTGAAATTCAATAATTTCAATATATTAACTGAATTCCACCGTGAAAGCAGTGCATAGTATTTGATCGCACTGTCACCGTCCAGTATTAAGTTAAATTACACGTGAAGAGAAAGGTTGCTAAAGCCTGTTGCATTTGACAAGTCAACTAAATCTGCTAATTAATTTTGCATTATGCTGAACTTATGTCAGTATGTTAATCATATTTAGGGTTATGTCATATATTTACACAAAATAGAAAATATTTACATATAAAAACAAGGCACAATGTTCGTGTTCAGGCGTGTGTTCTAAATTTTTAAAGATCATTTTCGCTGAGTCATTGCATCTTACAAGTTGTGTTGGTCGTATGACTCAGCGGATGTAATGGTGGATGGTAATTAAATTGGACATGTTTAATATATTGTTTTTCTACTTTCACGACTGAGTGCTCAGTAAATCATTCACTGTTAGTGGCTACTGATGACGGTTGATACTGTAAATGGTACTTCACAATAGTATTTTGCACTAAATAATTCATATAAAATATAAATTGCAGTATAAAGTCTTTACTTAAAGCATTCCTCTTCCCAGTTTCTAAAGCATCAGGTTGCTAGAAGTTGTCCAATGTTGCGGTTCACCTTGATTTGGCATGTTGATTTGATTGGGAGACACGTGAGCGATAAAAATCTCTTCAGAGAGCTAGATGTTTGTAGCGTATTTTAATAGGAAAATGTCTGAGAGTTTCTTCAGCAAGGAACTCTTTAATAATTTTTATTGTAGAGAAAATATTATTATTTTTGTTCATTATCAAGATTGTTTGTACGTCACGTCAAAAGCGAGACTTTAATTTTGTTTAATCATGATGGGTACGCATGTGCGTAAACCAGGTTCTCGTCATCATTATCATAATCAATATCAATATAATCCAGTCAAAAAAATTTGTGTAGGTATACGTGCAGTAGAAATATGTATACGCAATAACCGTTTCACTTTTTTACATAGCCGGCAGCAACAGCAGTACATTTTATGTAATTAAGCATTTTAAACATACAGATACATTAAAAAGTATTCATCGTTACTCTAATTAGAATAATCAGTAATAATATTTAATATACAATAGTTATTCCAATTTTAGTAAATTTCTAATGTTGGTAAATGCAATCTAATGTGGTTTTAAGCCCGGTTCTTAAATTCGTATTCATATACAAATTTCGTCGACTTTGGCAGATTAAAAGTTTTTGAGTAAACACTTGTCATAGAACATTGAGAAAGGCACACGGGAAACGTTTGTATACTATAATCCTCTAAGTTTGCAAAAACCATCAAGGTGAATGAGACGTTTATCTGTGCTAATACTCTGATTTTTATAAATAGTGATCGAAACAGGTTTAGTAGACGCTAAAACTTTATTTCATATTTTGGACATATTTCAAGTGTGGACACAAAAACTATCACTGTATCTTATCTCTAGAATCAGTTTATCTCGTCGGTGGGTTTTGCTTGGATAATTCTTCCATAGAATATTTAGGGTTCTAATGTATTCCCTGTTGTATTCATTAATTTGTCTGGTTGTTCAAAAATTGTGACACAGTCTGAGAATATATCACGGACAGACTTGGACAGAAGGCATGCAACTTTGGGACTGCAGAAACTTTACATCAACCCTTTAAACCAGAGGTGGAAAATCTTCCAAGGCCCCAAAATTTCCTGGGACCCTGGCGTTGAATTTCCTGTGCACTTTGAAAATTTCCTAGGGAAAACGTAATATATATAAAACTTGAACCTCTTGTATCGAAAAATTTATATTTTGCAGGTAAACTCAAATAAATGAACAGAATTTATTTTCTGACGACTTCATTATAACAATCCATTTCCATATTAAAGATTTCTTTTACATTCTTATACAGACAGATTTAGGAACCTCGATATAACATCTAGCACTGAAAATACAATATCTTTCAATTCCACCAATCTGACAATACTATTGCAAAATTACTAAAGAACCACACTCCTGCAGTCCACAATCAATGCATCCAGAATTTTCGACATAGAAAACCTGGGTTCTTAAAATCAACTACTTGTACGTTGGAAGCATAAAATTCTCCATTTAAGCATGGAAACAGTCGTGGACAAACTAATATTTTACATACGTGATAGTTCGTCAATTAATGCTTTTGATTGCTATTCAAGTTTAAATGAAGACTTAGCAAGCGAAGCGAGCGGACGTTTTTTAAAATCACCCTAATTTTGATATAGTATGCAGGAATTTTAAAAGAAAAACTGACCCGAGGCCATAATTAGCATTTGGAAGGAGAATTTATAAAATCTAGTATTAAAATTTAGCAACATATTGATACTGCGAACCGGTAACAAACCAAATAATTTTATGCCTTCGACCAGAAAATATTTCCTGAAACTATAGACACAATTGCATCCTGAAATTGAACATAAAATAGCCATAGAAAAATCTTGTTGCAAGTGGCTTAGAATAATTCAAAACGATATCGATGATATAACCTCCTCAGAAACGCAGAGGCAAAGGAAAATTATTCACAATATTCCAGACGGAATTTCGTCGGAATGTTGTCAAAATTTGTTCTTGACGAAATTGTTTATAAAAATTTGCCACTTTGTTTGGTCACATATGAGCCCTGCATAAAGTCATTTGTCGCAGCCCATCAAAATTTTATTGTGGCAAACTCTTGGGATATATTTATGCCCTAGGTGTTCCGAAAATAGCAGAGACAAATTCGTTAAAAACATTTTGTGAGGCAAAATCTTCAGAAACTCTTAACGACAATTGATTTCTGAAACCTAGTCACTATTCTAGTTCCAGAAAAATATCCTTCTGTAAGTTGCCGTACCGATGTCATCTTTATCATGTAAACTTTTCGTAGGACAAGGCTGTCAAGAGAGTTTCTTCAGAACGTTGTTGAACAAATTTTATTGAACGAAAGTTTTCGTGGCAAATGCAACAAAACTTCGAAAACCATTTCTTCACAAAGTTGTTGGAAAATTTATTTCCGAAAGTTGCCTACACAAACTAATCAAGTAGTAATCGAAACCATTGTTTCAGAATTTTGTGAGAGCATATCCTTCAAAAATTCGGCGAGACAAACGCTGTCGAGACAAGTTCTTTGGAATCTTATCGACGTTTATTGGTTATAAGTTTCGGAAAAGTTCGTCAAAAGTTTTTTAATGAAATTAACAATCATTGAACAACCAAGTCATAAAATTTGTCAAAAATCTTGATCAGAACGTTTCTGAGACAAATTCTGCTGAAAGTTGCAACGAAACGTTCCCAAAAATATGCTTATAAATTTCTTTAGAAATTTGTAACGATAAACTATTTAGAATGTTGTAGAGAAAAAATCAAAGAAATATCAAACCGAGAGCTTTCAAGAAATCATCATCAGAATAGAGGCAAATTATTAAAACCAAGTAACCTAAGCATATTCTTCATATAAATTCCTAACACTAGGTTTTGATAAGGTTGTCAAAGACATTTACATGCAATTTACTTGGATAAATTTATAAGAAAGTTGTCGAAACATATATTTCAGAAACTGGTTGAGTCAACGGCAGTGATAGTTAACACAAGGTATTCCGAAGTTTGTGGAATCACAATCTTCAGAAACTTTCATACATTTAGGTGAAATGCTTCCCCAAATTAACCAACACTATACACAAGGAAGATATCGGGTTAATTTTACAAGACGTCGTCGACACAAGTAATTCAGAATGTTGTCTCCAAAGACTCATTGATGCAAAATCTTGACATGTACTGAAAAATTATTCAGAGATTTTCCAGGACAAATTATTCGGTCAGTTTTTGAGACTGGCAATTCTCAAGGCTTTACATGCACATTCTTCATATAATTTTCGGAACAAACTATTCCAGAATTTACCAAATTTGCAGATAGATTCCGTCAAACGTCTGAAGAAAGTAACTCGTTTGTTGTAATGTTTCACAAATTTCTTACGATAATTTAGTGGAGAAAAGTTGATATTGGTAATGATTATGCGCTCGGATTACCCCAGGCAGTTTTCCCGTAACTGTTTTGTTCGGCAAATGATATTATCGGAAAATTGTCTTTGAAATAATTTAGAAAAGTTTCCCACAATATAGATTTAAATCACTATGCCACACCTGGAAAAAATTATTTCTAGCTTCCTACGAAATATTTTCCTGAAGTTGGCCCGAATGCTCAAGATTATATTTTTAAAATACATCCCACAATGGATTCCATAGCGAAGTTAGGCCAACACTATTTCTCACGAAATTAGCTGGACAAATTTCAATGAGGAGGCAAGAAATATTACCGTGAAACTTGTTCTATCTTAGAGAAATATCAACCAATATAATTCATGTTGGTCACATAATGTTATCATTCGTCATTATGTTGGTCAGAAAATATCCGTGACATGTAAAATAATTGATTGATGGATTGTCTGACTGCGGATCGTAATTTTTGCAATAAGACATCATAAACGAGAAGCCAGTAAATAGGTCCGTATTTAAATGATATAAAATACAATGAGTAACATTAAAAGCAGTAATTCGAGATTTCAACATTTAAGAACAGTAGTGACGAGTGCTAGGAGATGAGGAAAAAACCAACGTAAATAATGTTTTATTTAGTTGGGAAAAACGAAATTGTACCTAACAAATTTTAAGTTAATTTAAGAATGTTCTATAAAGTTTTCTTATAGCTTGGTAAAACTATTGCTGAAAGAAAAATATCTTGCCCCGTAGAGTCATAGTCTACCAATACTGAAGATGATATTGGAAAAGACAGGAAAGGAATCAATCAATCATTTGGAAAGGTCAGGCTGTCACAATGTTGGCTAGATTAATTTTCTACAGTAAACCGGCCATTTCTTGATATTGGCAGAAATTTTTTAAATTGTTGACCAGCATACTAACTTTAAATGCAAACAATTTCATAATCGGCATCATTAATTAATAGTTGCTTCAAGAACGGAAATGCATATATGTGTCCGTCAACTCAATCATAGTGTATAGCCAAACTAGTTGGTATGAACAAACAAATTTTGTGTATCCGTAATGGGCAGATGCTCAAGCAATATAGGATGTAGCTGGGTGCATAAACGGTTGTTAATAACTTGAAAATATCTTTAATAAAGTATCAAGAAAATCATAATTCCACGGTTTTAAGTTTTAGATTAAACCTGACAAATTGAAACTAATAACCCAAAGTAATAACTACATGTCAATTGCCACTAAATGGTCATAGAAATATTTGACATATTTCGGTAGAAAGATGAGTTGTATTTATACTTAGATCTAATGACAAACATATCTTGACAAATATGCTCAGCAATTATCAGGATTTATCAATTTGATAAAATATGTATTAAGTTTGACTAACTATTCATTGAAATTTGGAATAAAATGTTTACGGAACATTTGGCAGTTAGAAATGAATTATGATGAGTGTATCTTGACCACTCAAGATAAACCAATGGGACAAAATATTGATTGAAATGATTTCTGTAAAATTCAGGATGCATGATGTCAATATAAGCATTGGTACTTTTTGCATTGGTGAATTTCCAATTTTGATAACACTGGTTTTCCGAATTTTTACTTTCAAGTCCTATAGAAGGTTAGTATAGTGTTTGAACTTAGCATACCTTCTGACTCGTTCTAATTACGAGGCAAATTTTAAAATGTGAATTTGGTATTCAAAATCCTTTG
>JAHZMV010005714.1:0-30116 GCA_027743765.1 Coecobrya sp. COE2
CATTTTTATTGATTGTATAAACATAAAAACGCGCGCGTGTAAAATACTTTTTAGCAGCAACTTATGCAATTTTCCTCTTTGTAATCAAATCATTCAAGTATATAATTTAGCAAATGCCCATGGAACCCTCTCGCATCATCTTCATCTCTCGAAGGACTTGTTATATTTTGCGCCTGTTTTGTAAAAGGATATTGACGATATTTTAATTTGCTTCAGGTATAATAATAACGGTGTATTAATTTGTGCAATATTTTTCTTTAGTCTCCTGAACAGACGTGGATGGAAACGTAGATGGAGCCCGACTTTGTGAAAACGATTAAGGGAATTAGAGAAAGAAGAAAATCCTTGATAAAATACATATATTATTCAATCAATTGTATCAACCTTCGTGAAACATTCATTTTATTCTATTTAAATTATTTATTTGATGTCCTTTCCAAAAAAACAATTGTAAAAACAATCTTTAAAACAGATTATTATGTAATTAATCTTTTTTTGTTCGGAATCGGGCCTGTTGCCCTTATCTAATTAAAAGAATGTAATATTGCCTTCATGTGTCTCAACAACGAAATTAATTCAGATACTACAAGATTATTGTAATGATTGCCAATGTAAATGTAATATTTAATAATGAAAAGTGTAAAGGATTATGAAGCAAAAGCATAATAATGTAATAATTTTTATGAAAGCAAGTGCGACTTTTGCTCTGGTGGTGCTGCTACTGTGCAATAAATAAACATTTTTCAAACTCTTCACAAAGCATAATGTATTCAGGTATGTAAACTTTTTATGATGATTATTAATATATTTAAATGGTGTCTACTACTATCTAGTATAATAGATTTAATTAATTTTTTTGGTATATAGCTTTATGGTGAATATAGTAATATTTAATGGATTGATAATAAATGGTAAAAAATAAATTAGATTTTTGAGTAGTTCAGGTATAATTTTAGTTTTAAATTTTTAAGGTAATATAATTTTAATGTGTAGGTAATTTATAATTTAAGTGTAATATGGTATTTAAAAAGAAGAT
Organism: Coecobrya sp. COE2; assembly: GCA_027743765.1. Lineage (NCBI taxonomy): Eukaryota > Metazoa > Arthropoda > Collembola > Entomobryomorpha > Entomobryidae > Coecobrya > Coecobrya sp. COE2. The sequence goes on from JAHZMV010005714.1 coordinate 1,037, forward strand.
TTTTAGTAAGGACGAAGAAATGAATTACCGATTTAAAATTGGTAGTTAAAAATCTACATTATGTAAAAATGATTGTCATCTTCGTCTCTGTCTGTAGTTTTTTTAGTACATTTTTAATCGAGAATCAAAAACTGATCGCGTATGTGTAACGTATATTATTAATATAATTTAGTTAAATTGATGATCAAAACTCTGGTGGATAATAATAATAATAATAATAATCATTTATAGAATTGAAATGAACAAGAAAGAATGAATAAAAAAGTCATTTAAAGAATTCATACAGAAATTTTTATAAAAATGTGTTTATATCTGTCATAATTTTTTTGTATAATTCCATAGAAAAAATGCTCATTCATAGTACGTTTGTCCAGCAATTCTATATGGTGGAGATGTGCTGGAAAACTTGTGTGACAACTTTTAATACATCCCGTGTAAAATGAATGAGGAAATGTCAATAATCTCACAAAACGCTCTCAGATGAATATTAACAAGCCATACTAATCAAGATGAGCTCCACCGTATAAATTAAATGGGATAATATTAAGCGTGTAGACTGGATTGGGAATCTTCCATCCGAAGTAAATGCATGGTCATTCGATGGTGCTAATCATTAGTGGTCATCATTATTATGAAAGTGAAATGATGCATGATGCATTTTTTTCTTCTTTAATCATGCTTAGGTATATCCAAACCTTGTTCCATTCTAAATTAAATATAAATGAGTATCATTATAATTATCAGGAGGGCATATGGTTGTGAAATCTCACTCATTTTTTTTCAATTTTCTTCCTCCTCAGCTTATGTAATTTCTCCAGTTGATCTTCCTGCTGAGAGGCCAACCCTTTTTATGTATATTTTTAATAATATAAATTATGTCAGGAATTAAGAATTCAGTACCATTTGTAGACTGTCAAATAGTTTGGGCTTATCATTTGTGCTTATGGAATGGATGGATAAGCGGATATAGTGGGTTTTTTTTTCATAGAGTCAGCTTATGTAACGGAATCCGAGTTCAAAAGGATATCATTCATGACACTACTGAGCATATATAAAGTTATCGTGTCCTGGAACAGTTTCATAATATTTTTATTTTGATCCTGATTACATTTATATGGGGACATAATGCAGTTTTAATGAATCATTAATTATTTTTAGCATTTGAGTCCATCTTGGCTAAATATAAGCTTTCTGAGAAGCGACATCATTTTCCTGGAAGCCATAGTCAGAGGCGGACGCATAGACAAAGATGTTGAGAGTGACCACTGTTTTAAAATTAATTGCTCCCCAGGGGGGAGGAGGATATTCGTACAAAAAGGTGCTAGTGTTTTTCTGGCTGATGATTTGGAGTTGTTGCAGCACGCCAGTTAGTCAAGGTGGTGGCCGTTATCGGTGCATGCTTAAGGATTTCATTAGACTTGGAAATAGTTGTTATTTCCTTAGTGCGGAAATAGCTAGCTGGCAGGAGGCTCATTTCAGGTGCCGGGATCGGGGCTCACAATTGGCAGTGTTGGCGTCTCATTATGAGGACTCGACGTTGAGGAACTACTTGGAACGTCCTGAATTTGGTTGGTCCAAAACTATAAAACTATGAAGCATTTTTAAAATGAAAATTATTGTTAAGTATTGTGTTTAAATTTTTATAGCACAGTTAGGCCGTTGGATTGGAGGGATGTGGGCAGGAGGGAAGTGGATTTGGGCGGCACAAGGGACTGAAATTGAGACCGAGCGGAGTTTTGTCAGCGAGCAGGCCTATGACCTGGGTGAAAGTGACCAGTGGATGTGTCTCTACATGGATCCAAGAAATAGGTGAGAAAAATTAACTGTATACCTACTTAAGTTTTCTTTAATTTTTTATAACATAATTTTTCTATTGAACAGATATCACTGGAACAACAACAACTGCATGCATCAATCTCATTACATTTGTGAAGCGCCTCTGGCACGAGAATCCAATTCTTCTGCGGCCAATGACGACGCCTCACCTGCTGGAAGTAGCGAAGGGACAACAACTGAACAGCCTATCATCACATCCACCATAATTTCCATGGAAACTGATACCTCAACCACTGACGTTACTAGTAACGGTCAAACCCATGATGATGCTGTTGCAGACTCAAGTACCAACAATGTCAACAAATCTGATGAAAATGCAATTGAGCAAGAAGCGTCATCATCGGAAGATTCTTTAGCAACAACACAGCATGTTCATATGGATCAGTAGCAGTTTTTTTCTTTAAAAAACCAGTAACTACTGTTAACTGTAAAAATATTTAAAAATCATATTTTAACGCTTTCATTAATTTTACATGAAGATGGACATTAAATGTGTGGATTAGTTATTACTAAAAAAATATTGGCAAAATAAATGTAAAACATAATGTCTACTTGTTTCCCAATATCATTTTATAATTCAAGTATGTATTTTAATTACGCATTAAAACAAGGAAGCTCTTTCTGCATTCCTCGTCCAACTTTTAAATTTGCAGCAGCAATAATTATTATTGTCTTTCTTTCTACGTTGCAACTTGCATCTTCTGCATTCCTTTTGCGTGTCCTCGTATTTAAGTGCTGTTGTGTATAGCCTCCTCTTATCATACATTCAAATCACCAGACTATAACAATCTTCAACGAAAAATATTGATTTTATACACTTATATCACACATGAGAATTCAATCATTATAGCTTACTTTCAAACAATGCCTTTGTATAAAGCATATATAATATGCACACATACCAAAATAAATACCAAGGCTTGCATTTCTCTGCATAAAAAATTATGCATAATAATCAATTAGGACAAATCACGATAGTCATAACCACACGCATTTTTACAGTCATCATATCGCCATCACATTTTCATTTTTGCGATTATGCTCAACGAAATATATTTTAAGCAATGTCAGCAAAATCAATCCTCACTCCGTCCAATATTACAGATCGCCAAATCTCTTGATTGACTTTCAAGAAACAATTTTCTGCCAAAACTTACGTTGCCTTGAGATAAGTAGATTCAGATTTTTTTCATGAATCACTTTACATGCAGTAGTGTATGATTTTTAGGCAGGCATGTCGATAGACAAAGATAACGTGTTAGTCATAGCAGCAGCGCTTCTCGTATATTTTCTCCGACCCTCTGCCTCTAAACAAATTTTGTACAATGAGAGCAAAGAGAGAGAGAGAGATGAGATGTAAAGATGTACTTTTTTACACACTCTTGTAATCTGTTGTAGTAAAGCAAGAAGCGTGACGAGAGGGCCAAAAAACGAAGATGCAGTTTCCATCCTATTTCTCTCTTTCTACTAATAATATTATGATGTTGACTTTAGGTATAGCTTTCCTCTTCCAAGCAAATATTTTTTCCCAGTCGGCCAAACAAAGTTGGAGTGGCGTTAGTTGTCCAGAGAGACAGCTAGTGAGTAGTGGTACGTGAGGAGATGGAAAAAAATGGGAAGAGATTTTTAATTATGATAATCTGTCGCAGTAGTTTAATTGAAGAAGAAAATAATTAGCGAGATGTGATTGTGTTCGTGACAATTAATAGTTATCATCTTGATTACTGATTTTTAATCAAGTGGCAAGAGTGAACAAAAGTGAGTGACGATAAATTAGCCAGTGTCGGTTTTCTTCCTTGAGAGAAGCTTGTTGCATTTGGGGTGAAGTGAAACAACGAGTCGGTGGGTTTCTGAGAAAAAGTTAAATTGTGTTTTTAAATGAAATTAAAAGCATACACAAAGTTAACTAAAGTTATTCAATGATTTATGTATGTATGTGAATGTGTATTATAATTAAACATGTTGATTACTTATAACATAAAAATAAATAGAAAGTTAACTAATAATAAAAAAACAATGCATCAAATGAAAACAGGAATTGCTATTGTTTTAATAGCAGTGTGGTAGTTATTAATCTCCGGTGACAATTGATTTACCAAAGTTAACAGCGGAATTTTATATTTTTAAACTGACAAATTTATTTTAATTGAAAGAAAGGTGAACAACGTAAGAAAATTCTTTCAATTTTTTCTTTGGTTCCAGACTTTTCGTCGCTAATTGAAAGCCATTTTGTAAGTGAATTACATTACAGACGATAATAAATCAATTGATTTTAATGTAAGTTATCTGTATTCTGTATTCAAAAATCTATTTTAAAATTCTCCATAGTCTCTTTGCATAATCATCTTCACAATTTGTTATATCCATTTCTCCCTGCCTCTCCTCTGATGTCATTTGATACCCATTCCATTAGTGAAGTCATGTCATAGAAAAAAGAACAAATCCTTTAATGGTCCTCCATTCCCTATTTTCCCTGCTTATCTTTATAGAAAAAAGGTGAAATGGATACTACACCGCCACCCTTACTAAAAGGGGAAACTTTATATCTCCCTATTTTTTTTCATCTGCTTTTTTCACGTCTGCTCGTCTTCCTTTCTCTGTTGAAAATGATACTTTTTTTCTCTCCAAAGAGCCCTTTCTTATTACATGCTTGTTAGCAGAACATATATCGTTTCAATTTGGAAAAGTCAAAAGGCAAAAAGCGGAGGCTGTGAGCATCTCTCATGATCTGGTTTCCTATTTTCGAAAGAAAAAAATCCTTTTCATTCGTTTCATGCCTCTGCAACGAAATAGGTGTTTGGTATGCTGACCTCTCAGGTTAATTTATTTTTTCTCGTTGATTCACGCAGGTGGAGAGATTTTATCAATAAAAGTGAAAAGGTGAATATAAACTGATTGTGAAATTAGTTAAGAGTGAAAAAAATGACATGAATGTGAACATTAGCATGGCATTGTCGTCGTCCACTTGCTTTAAAAGTTACTTTCCTGTTGTATCATCATCATCATCAGCCACGCCGCCAATACAATCCCCGCAGTCTCCACAAGCTTCTGTAATAAAAGTTGAGCGTGGACCAATGGTGGACGATGCTCCGCCTTCATCCCAATCTCACCTGCATAACAATAATGAAGAGGACTCACCTGTCCCTAGCCAGTTACAAACTTACTCACCTTCAGTAGCCCTTCAAGGGCCGGCCCACTATCATCATCAGCAAAGTCCAGGAAACATATCGGGATCATCACCACCACCTACACCAGTAGGGTCAATAACTTCCGGTAGTAGTCCGTTACAAAATAGTACCATGATGCATAATCAAAGTAGTCATAATCATCATCCGGATATATTCAAGGGCTATTCCCCCCATTCTCATCATCATTATTTGGGAGATAGGGGGATAAGAATGAGATTTTCCCCGGGGGGTGAAAGTACCCCACCGCCCCATGCATTATCCTTGGCTAATGGGGAAGGTTCTAGTATTTATGGAGCTGGAGGGATGACTCTGTCATCTTCCCCGCCAGCACCTTCCCCATTTTTACCACCTCATTACAGTCATCATCATCCTCATCATCAGGGACTAGGATTATCTAATCATCCCCATCATCATCCTCACAACTTGGGTGGGATTTTACCACCTCACTTTCCCTCCGCTTTGCAGCAACATCATCAACAGTCGGCGGAGGAGGAAATGATTGACGAAGGTGGTGAAAGTCATCATCAAAACGTGGTGGAGAATTCTGAGGAGAATCATCAAAGAAGAGGGGATGAGGGGGAAGGGGGAGGAGGAAGCTTGCATATTGCAGAGGTGGTAATGGACGATGAGGACAGTGTTGTGGAGGAGGACGAGGATGACATGAGTCATCATCCTCATCATCAACAACAGCACTCTCATCCCCACCACATGGATAACAATCCAAATAACTGTGTGGAAGATTTACAAAACACGCATTCCCATCCCACCTCAGGTGGATCCTCTTCAGGTTCCATTATGGAACTGTGTAGTAGCACAGCTAATAATAACAATAATAACAACAATATTCACCATCCCAAATTCAAATTCCCTTTGTTTCATCATACAAATCCGAGTAGTGGGCTAAAAATGGATCTCTCTGGAGTGTCTGCACTGGACATGGTATCCAATCTGAATATATCATCCTCCACCCGAGGTGGTGGTGGTGGTTCTGGTCAGCATAGTGATTCTGATTCCGCATCTAGTCCAAGATCCAGTATCCATGATGATTTACCCTTTTCCCAGCACTCTCATCATTTACTGCAACAGCATCAGCAACAACAACAGCAACCACCGCAATTCCAACAGTACGTTAATCTCTTCCAAAGTCACCACCACCACCAAAACATCAGTATTCACCACACTGGGGGTGGCACTGTGGAAACGTCAAGAAACGGTAATGGCAATCTCCTCCAACCACATTCCCAATTTACCCCTCCATCCCACCAAACTCATGGATCCCATCATCTAGTAGATCATCATCATTCTCCCTCCAAGATAACCCCACTCACCCGACAATCCCACATGTCAGGTGGTTCCTCCTCGGCAAAAAGTGATTTGTCAATTAGCCCCTTAAACAACGGTCATGATCCTGAAAAATCTCAACTGGACAAGAACAAGCTTCCCAACGGAAAATCCTGCAGCAACAGCAACCCCAAAGGTGTAATTTCTCCCACTCCCAGTTCCCCCTCCATATCCTCCAACGCTTCCACCCCTAATAACCAAGAGACCAACAACAACACCTCCAAAACCACCCTCACCGATTCCACCGGAGGTGGTGGAGGCGGCGACGCCTCAACAACATCCCCATCTCCTGCAACCACCTCAACCCCCACCGCTGACTACTCATTGGTAAGCCATTTAACTAAACATCAGTAATAAAATTTCTTAAAATTATTTTAATACGCCAATAAAAACAGACAGTTTTAGAATGTAGGTGAGAGGTGTAGGAAAAAAATAGTGGAGGTGTAATGATCACTAAATTTACGATACAACCACATAATTTTTAGGATGCCGACTTTTACCATCATTTTCTAAAGTACCGAACGAAAAAAAAAGTCTGCATTTTTAGCTGCCAGTTTTCCAAATCCCTCTTGTTGAAAACAGAAACAGTTTCCAAAGTCATTTTGCGTGTAAAAAGGAAAATAAACTGGATTTTTATGTTGCTGTAAAACCATCATCACATCATCTATACCTCCACCTCCTCCTCCATATCCACCGCAAACAACATTTTAAAAACTCCTACACAAGCACGCACACTAAAAAAAATCTAACGGCAGAAATAACTACCGTGTTGACTAAATACTATAGTACTACAGGTTATCTTTATTCTTGAGAGAAAGACAGCGACAAATGCGATAAAGATTAAAAAGAGATACAGTTTTTTTTTCTTTAGAAAAATCAGAAAAAAAATATACTGACTTGTCTTTCATCTTGGGTTAAATTTAATTGCTGTAATTTCCCAAGTAAATTAATTGTTTCTGATGATAAGTTGTGGTTGTAATAAAAGTTTTATCGGATTACTTTTTTTTAAATGTTTCAAATAGCCCCAGAATGTGGAGACATGTTTGAGCATGGCAACTACAAGCGACGGAAGCGCATGAAAACTCGCCAGTTTAAGACGAGCCCGTATCCAAAGTCGTATTTGGATCCGAGGATTTACGGAAGCTTCTCGAGAAATCTCATTCCGCCACCGGGATATCCAAGGTAATATTTTAAATAATAATAATAATAAGACAGCAAATTATTTAACGGGGTAGTTAAATAATTAGGTCAGATCATTTCACTGACCGTGATGATAAATTATGCTGAGTAAAGTAAAGAAATAACAGAGCAGCTAAATTCCTCTATGGACAAAAAGTTAATTAGTCGTAATAATAATTGCTTTTGGTATTCGCTAGCTTGTAGACTGTAGATCAGTGCATATTTATTGGCACGTACCAAACTAACCAAACTCCCTCTCTTTTCTGTTTTTTCCTGACAATGCAAATTATTGCTAATCTTCAATACTAATCCAGATAGCCAGTCATGATAATTATTTGGTTGGACGAAGCCATAAAAAAATATTACATGAAAGACACGATCGACGCCGATAGCACAGAGAGAAAAATGACGATAAAAATTATGATAGTGATGTGATGACTAAGCTTTGTGTTGGCGTTACTGTCAGCATCACAATAAGTAAAAATGTTAAAGTGCGACTTGGGTAGGCAATTTATATATTTTTTATTGTTCGTCCGTCGTCGCCTGTAACTACTTTAATCTCTAAGACTCAAACAAGCATACTTATTCATTTAAGGCTTTTTGGTGATACTAAAATAATAATATTTTGCTCAACACTCTCATGAACAGGTCAATTGTTCAAAACTACTAACCAACTTGTTTCTCCACTGAACTTTGACACTGCGTCAGATAACAAGTGTGAATCATGAATCAGAGATTACCAAGAAAATAATAATAATCGTAATACCTACATATAAATGTAACGCATAGTATTATTTTTTTGGCAATAGAAAAAAATGGCGACATGAGTGTAATCAAAACATCCAGCAATATTATCTACAATTCCAACTGCAAGAAGCATTCTAATTTTCGAAGCTGTTGATCTCTCCAAATGTAAATATTAGTTTGTCCATTAACAAATCCCAGTCTGCATAAAAAAAGCACGAATTTATTTTTAAAATTGTCCATTAAATGACTACATATATAACAAGTAGTTGTAATTTAATCAGGGTACAATGCTCTCCTGTGAACAGCTTGCGGCTTTATATATAGCGCAGAGAGAGAGAGAGAGAGCTTAACAGCTAATTAGTATTCTTTACCCTTTTTTTACCTGGAGATATCCAGAATGTTCTGGATAGATGATACGAAAGGGAAAAAAGTATCAATTTCTTAGTTGCGTATTCTTTTTCGTAAATGAGCAAGAATTTAACAAGCGCGTGTGTGTGTCTAACCTTTTGCTGTACTCAATTTACCACATATTCTTCCCTTCTACTGCCCTGTATAAAAAAGTCGTATTTTAATAGGTATACAGATAGCTAGTCCCAAACTATTTTCACATTACTCATCATTTACTTATTTCGCTTTTCTGTGATCTCATGATTCTCTGGTCGTCAGCAAAGTAGTTGATCTTTTGTGTAATTTTAATAGGTAATAGTAGTACGTAGTAATGAGCATGCTTCTTTTTCCTCTCTCTCTCTCGAAAATCATTCCTGTTGACTTGGCTAATTGAGCGTGAAATGATAACGAGCAAATGGGCTGTCTCACTATTTCTTTCCTTTTCCCCTGTTCCTTTTTTTATATACACACACACGACATTAGTGTGTTACAAGCCGATTTTTTTTTCTGCTTTGCTTCTTTACTTACCAAGAAATCTAAATTATTTTGCCCATATTTCACAATTTCCAACCTTCGTACTTTCAACTTGTCGTTTGGTTCGTGCCTTTTTCCTCGTTTTCTTTTTTTTGTTCTAGAGAGCTTTAACACGGTTGTTGTATGTGTGTGTGCCGCATTTTTAGTTAGAAAATCCACACATTATATATATTTTTTCTTCTCTTGTAAATCCTCCACTTTTCTATATCTTTTTTCCCTACCGCCACTCTGCTCGGCTAACACATCGTCAATCCGTCAACATACCAATTTGCTCATTTGTTCTTACCCTGAGAAGAAAAAACACCGATTTTCTGCAATAAAACGTCATTAATTTAAATTCTCTCTATGTTTTTTTCCCGACATTCTTCCCTCCAGTTCATCCCCGTGGGGTTTATCTGCTGCCATGCAAACAACATCCCAGTTTAGCTTCCCATCCGCCAGCTCCGTTTCCAGAACATCGTTACAAACCCCACAAGGTTTGGCTGCCACTTACCCTCAAATGTGCCAGGTAGGTATAAAAAAAACCTTTAAAATTTGTATATCCCATGTTACCCCAATCATCATCCTCCTCATATAATTTTATATATATCATCCCAGCTTCAAAATCATTTCCCATCCGCGGCTGCCGTGCAAACATCTCAGCTTACCTCCATGACATCCCATCACCCACACCATCATCCCCATCATCATCCTCATCATCCACATCATCCCTACAATCAACTTGGTGGAACATTAGCGGCCGTTAATGCTGCCGTTGGTGGAACACCAACTCCGGTCGGCGTTGGTTCAACAACATCCCCTTACGCTTCAGCGACTGGAGCGGGAAGTTGTGCATCTTCCCAAATGCAAATGCATCATCACTACCACACTTACTGGTCAGCGGCAGGAGATGCTGCAAAACTGTAAAAAAACCGATAATTTTGTTCGTTAAAAATGTGATGACGTTTCGTATTGTTATTGTTTTTTTGTGTTATTATTATTATTATTATCACTATAACCTTTATGATTATTACTACAAGCAACATAACAGAAAAAAATGTTATACAAACTGATGACTGTTATGATGGCCAACTGTCACGCAAATGGAGATGAACGTAAACACGACAATTTTTAAATTGGACTTGTTGGAAATACATTTTTGCATCTGCTGCCGTTATAGTAAACTTGTCGTAGTAAAAAAAATATATATCTCAGTGTGGTGAATTTTTTTCTTGTTGCTGTTGTGCTGCTGGCTGGCTTTGAATGAGTGGATGAATGAAGAAATGAATGAATGACATTTTTATTACCTTGACCTATTACATAATAATGTGGCATAAAAACTTGTCATAACTATTATTAGTATTATTATTATTATTGTTTCAAAAAAAGGATTATAAGCATTTTTTATTATACTCGAGTTATAATGGCTTTAGGTTAATAATCCGATTATTGATGAAGAAAATTGTTTGGGAGATGAGCAAAAAAAATTTATCTCGTCAACCAAGCACCACTGCAAAAATTACTCAAGAATTAATGTATTATTTGTGTATACGATTATTATCTCTCGGTATTTTTACGATACAATTTAGTATACTTATTTATTAGGGTTTTATTCCGTAAAGGAATGTTAATTATTGTAGCTTTACATTAAAATACAAAGTAGATCATAATTGTGGAACAAAGTGGTAAAAAAAAGTAAATATTTGGTAAAGTAGCTTATCATTTTATTCTCTCTTGCTTAAACTCTATTTATCTTTTAATCTGATTGCAAGTGTTCACCATGATCATGTGTGATGATGTCACTTTTTTATTTTTCCAGAGAAACTTGCATCCTTTTCATAAAAATTATTGTTATTATTATTATTATTATTTAACTGATGATTTAGTATTTAAAAACTAATTTGTACATTTTCGAGGAAACCTATATTTTTTGTGTTTATTTTAACTAAAGCATAATCTTGTTTTATGCTGGCAAATGTAATGTTCAATTTGAAATGTATACGCCAAAAAGTAACGTAAGTAGTAATTAGTAGAAAAAGTTAAATAGAGTAATTAATTTGTTGTTAAATATGTTAGTAATTCCGGATAGTTTAAGGCAAGCAATCATTTTAATAAACTGTTGATATATTTATGTATATTTAAAAAATATTCTGGATTTAACTGTAATGTTTAACACAATATAGTAATAATAATAAAATGGAAACATTTTAATTAAAAGTAATGCTACATAAAAATCATTCTTTATTTTTGGGGTCATCCGAAACAATTATCCGACCGGATTTTGCCAAGCGTTGTCTCCGCGTCACGTTTTGCCCCAGCTATTATACAAATTTTTGCACAGAGATCAGCACAAAAACGGCAAAAGAAGGGATGACTTGACGAAGGTAATGCTTTTACATACCCGCATTTTGACTTGAATTTGTTGATTATTTATCTTTTATCAAATTATCACCTAATAATCTATTATTGTTTTATTGACGCTCCCGTGCGTGCGTTGCAGTAAATGTTGCATAATAACACACACTCTGTTATTTTGTAAATACGACCCTGACAACTCTAGGAAAATTTTTGTTTGAACGGGAAGGATTTTTAGAATTTACAAACTTTCCTCCCCATTTCCTGTTTGCTTACACATACTCTCATGTCTCTTTTGACTGCTGGTTTACAAATAATTTTTAACACAAGCAAACATTATATCCTCCACACACGACACACACTCACTCTACTAGGTTCACTGGGATTGATCATGGTTGTATTTTTATGCGACTTTTTTTATAACTGCTCCTATAATAAAACTTGTTTAAAAAAGCTCATTATAATAATAACAATAACAGTTTTAAAAAAACCATTTATTGTTATTACTAAGCTGGTCAATCAACTCAAAATAATTCATTTTTTTGTATCCATCCGTTAAAATTGCATAATGCCCCAATAAAAATACTTTGTTGGGAGAATGGCATGTAAATGATCTCATAAAATTGTCTTGAAGATTTTCCTTTTGTTTTTTTGCTTGAAAACAAGCAATAATACAAATCATCCCAATGGGAGACTTTCGCTGTTCATCAGAGGAAACATGTGAGTTAAGAGGAGCAACAGGGAAAAAATAGTTTTTTTTGTGTAAAGTGAATTTTCTTGTAAGATTTAAAATACTTTTTTTCGGAAGATATCACCCCCATTTATTTTTGGATTTTTAAAGCTATTTGTTTCAAAATGCCAAAAGCCAAGTGTCTTACAGGATGACAATCAGATTGACTATTTCGTAAAAAAATAATTCTGCTTCTGGTTTTTCTCCAACAATCCATGTAAATGTTTTTTCCCTTGTCAAATTTTGTCCTGCAGTTCATACTACTGGCTTATAAATAGAGAGAAACCGAAATTCTTGTCGCCGTCCTTTCTCTTTCTTCATATTATAGAGGACCATAGAATGCAACAAGTCGTCTGTCTACTACTGGCTCCACCGAGTCTCAATCCTTTTCACGTCTGGATATTTTCTGGCCCCTTGACCCTTTCAACCTTAAAAATGGAACATTTTTACGCCGGGGCTGGTGATGAACACGATTTTTACATGGATTTACATACAAAATTATTATTATTCTTTTACATGTCTGCACAATGTTAACGTTCTGGAAGGAAGGGAAAACTTTATATATTGACCAGCCTCAACATTTTCTCTTGAGGCAGGGTTGAAAATTTCTTACATGAAGCAGCAAATAATGATACATAAATATAAGCAGCTATATAGTCTGTGGTCAGTACTGCACTCTGGCATAATCTCTTACATTTAAAAGTCAATAAGCTTATAAGAAAAGCTTCAAAAAAACAGACACACAACTTGTTTTTTTACTTTGTTTTCGTGTTCCTCTATATTTGTTTTAATTCAAATGTTAAAATATTTTCAGGAAAATAATGATCCTAATGCGGAACGTAAATTTAAGCTTACAATTTTCTTACATGTATTTTTTCTAAAAGGGAAAGATTCTCTCTAAGAAAATTGTTTGCCTGTTTTTTGAAACAAATCTAGTCACCGATTTGGTGAAATTGGAGTACAATTCCATTATGTAATCGGTGTATTGTCAAACGCGAAGGTAAAAAAAATAATCCCCGATTTCCAATTCGGCGGATCCATAATAATGAGGCACATGAACCGATTTTATTTCCATATTGCTTTCGGCAAATTTTTTTTGTTGGTACATGATATAATACTCTACAAAGTACACTCAGAAATTGTATCTGTCTCTGTTAAAAGCTCCGTTGGGATCACACAACATCCCTTTTATTTCGGAAAGTGCTATCCTCACACCAGAAGACAATGAGCCGTTTGACAAAATGGGAAGAAGGAAAAAAAGGAACGGAAAACAGATTTTTTTGGATTGCTTTACGCAACAAAGTTGTTACTCATGTTTAGTTAGGTATTTAAAAAGCATATCGTCATCTTTATTTTTTTTCTTCTTCTCAGCCGACGACATTCCAAAATACCCTTTTTGTTTCTAATACACGCACACTTACATTTTTACGCATGGATGCCTGCATATTATGTAATATATGTATTTATGCTAACAAGCTAATTGCTTTTATTTGTCGGGTCCACTTAAGCAAAAACAAAAATGTTTAGATGGGCTCTAAAGTTTATTACAGAAATGAAAATAAATAGAGGAGCGAGCAGTAGCGTCCGTCATTTTCTTCACCCCTACCAATTTTCTCATATTGCCCCAGACATTTTTGTCTCTGTATCTATTCTATATGGTTTGGTTACACATTTTTTATGATAATTATTATTCATCACAAAATGGTAGGTAAAATAAACGGAAGACGGTTATTTTTTTTCAAAATATATACGTGGGGGAAATTACATATTATAAATAAATTTGTTATTTATCGCTAAACTCGTCGTGTGTTACTGCTTGGTTGAATGGTATCTTCTGAAATGTCGTGTGATAGATGATGGACGAATGGAATGGAAAATTAGTGGTGGTAAAAATCTTTTGGTGCAGGAGAAGAAGAGGCAGTAGTGGCGATATAAATCTTTAGAGCTTTTGGTTCTTCTTCTTGCTATCATCCTCCTCACACAAACCTTCTAAATACTTTGTAAAGGAAAATGTGGTGAGAAATATATTTTTTTTCTTCGGTAGTGTAAAATGGAATGATGAAAAGGGGACAGCTGTAAAGCAAAGAGGGAAACGAGGATGACGCTGCTGATGCCGAAGAAAATGAGACGGGAAGCATTAAATTCATCTTCTCTCTCTCTCTCTCTCTCTTGCTGCCTAACTCACAGGTGGATTAGTGTTGAGAAAGCTGTAAATTCTACGGGACGAGGATGGCTGTCATCCATATCATCACCGTCCCATTCACCACCACCAAACGACCAAATGAAAACCACGACATAAAAATTTCTTCGTGCAACTTTATAAAAAAATGTATAACATCTTATGCCTCTTCCCATTTTAATGTTCCTTTGCAAATTATTTAATGTTAAACTCAACTCTCACGGAAAAATTCCATTTCCCATTTCTCCGGCTAATTATCTTAATTAATTAATTAACAAAGCATCATCATCATCAGCATCCTTTCATTTAGCGGCATTTATCCTTTTAACATTCTATTAATAGGGCTAAAGCGAAAAAAACGTGGTGTTTTACCAAAGGAGAAAAATAAAACAAGCAATTTATTTCATTCCTGCTAATTACCAAGGTATCATCACATCACTATATACCGCCACCAGCACCGTTGTTGACATGTGACACTTTTCCTGAGACTCTCACCATGATCATGTTTTTAAAAATCTACAGTGCAATTCATTAATGACTCGGATATACACAGTTACATAAAAACAACACGATTTCAACCCTGGTTGGTTATACGTGTGTGTGTGCGTCTTTCTATCTTCTCTGTCGTGACATGCTGACATGACGCTAATACACCGTAACTATTTTATTTTATTAGCCAAAGAGTCAAGTAAAGTAGTGTGATGACGAGAAAGAGAGAGAGGAAAATTGGAATGAAAGTGAAAAGTCATTTTGAAATCTCTCCTCATGCATGCATGTTTCCTCTAATGATAATGGACTTGTTGGAAATTTTAAATGTGGAAGAAGGAAAAAAAAGAATGGAAAACCTTTACAAATGCTATGCATAAAATAACCTTTGGGAAACAAAATTTTTGTTTTGTATTTGAACCAAACCTATTTCTGATGACAATAACAATAAGTAACGGGAAATATTAGAGAGAGAAGGTTTTTACATGCATGTATATTGATAGTGTATAGTAGTAATTTAGAACTATCAAAACATTTACCCTTTTTTATTTTTTTAAAGAGAGAAGAGGAAGATGTGGAGAACGGATATATTCGTTTTAAAAGATGTGAAGTGGATTGATCCGAGAAGAGTGGAAGAAAAAAATAGAGGATGATGATCATGATGAGGATGGTGACACTGTGGAAAGAAGTGAAGATAATAAAAATACATCTTGTGCGACATGAATGAGTCTTTGAGAAAAAAAAACATGAGAGGAGAGAAGGAGAAGAAGAAAAAAAACGCATTTTTGTTCGGCCGCCGATATTCTAAAACTACTTAGCTAAAATGTTGTTAGGAAAAAGAAAAAAAAACAAATAGGAAATGTGTGCAACGATAAGGGAAATAATCATTTGCAAAAGTTACAATGCAAATGTTAAATACAAAAGGTTGGTTATTGGGCATTCTTTGGGAAAAAATCATGGAAATAAATTATATGCATACAAACGGCCAGCTACGTAGTAATAATTCAAATAGTTTCTTTCTATAGTGTGGGGTTCTACAAGTAGTGTATATGCAAGAATTTATTCTAATATTTTTAATCTCTGATATCCACTGCTCTATCAATTAAGCCTATCTATTCCTAATTGCTTGTCCAGACGTTTTACACGACAGTCTCCTGTCCAACTCAAAATTGACTCCCTTTTTTCTTATGTACTCTCGAGACATATTTTTTCTGCTCTGTTGAGGTAACCACCTCTTCTATATATTATAGCAATGGTAAAAAAATCATACGCTACCTTTATCAAAAAAAAATATTCTCTGTACACAATTTAGAGTTGCACACATCCTCAGTAGTTACAACAGTCATTAGTTAGTATATTTAGAAAAACAAGGGGAAAGGTCAAATTGTACCTAATTACATAGTTTTTAGCGTGAAAAAAAACTATTGTTTTTTTGTGTGTAACTTATTACTAATTAGCAGGGGCAGTTTAGCCTTGAGACTTTAAATTGTGAAATAGTCAATTGTGTTCATTTAGTACCTACTTTTGTACGTGGTTTTTACCACGGAATGTCGCTCAATTTGTGTCATTCAATTTTTTGATGTGAAAACGAGAAAAAAATTAATTGGTATTATAACTAGGTAAGGTATATATATTTTTGCTAATTAATTATACTCTAGCTGTTGTATTTAAATAAACAGTTTTTACAAGCGAAGAAATATAGAGGACGTATTTTTTGTTTGATTTTTTTCAGAAATGGCCTCAAAAATGGAAATGGATGAGCCGGTTCCAAGCAGTTCGAAAAACGCCTTGAAGCGAAAACTGGCCACCAGCAGCAGTGGTAGTAGTAGCAGCAGCGGTGAGGATCATGATACCCCATCACCCTCAAAATCTGGAAGGATTTCTTTGCGACTCAAGAAAAAAGCGGACGAGCAGTCGAAAAAGCCTACTTTCAACTTTCCTGTCGAAAATGACGAGTTAACTTACTGGAACGTTGACCATTTGCTTCTTGGACCAGATCCGAATATGTACTACGCAATCTATGAGTGCTACTGTGGGCACACGTCTTGTGATCGAGATGAGTTTAAGAAGCATATAAATCCAAGCTATGAAAACAGCAAGGAACTTGCCAGGGGACGATATCAATGTGACATCCGGTCTTGTAACGAAAGGTTTAATACTTTGGCAGAATTGGGTAAACACAAACAATTAGACCATTGAACTGACTGTGATATTTCTATAATTTCCACTTTGTACTAATTTTCATCCCATTCCTTTCACCTATCAACTCATTTGGCATCAAATAAACAGAAAATTAGTAACTACTGCAAAATAATTTGTTGAACGTGTCAATACGCCAATTACATAAAAACTCCACACATCCGCCTCATCTCCAAAAAAAACAACCTATTTTTCTCTGACGCCGACCACAACGATATTTTTTATAAAATCCAGTAATTAGCACGCACAATTCATATAAAAACCATATAACTCATTTGAATCATTTCACGCTTCCTTTTTGAAATCTTATCAAAACAGTTGGACATCCTAAATTACATCATAAAAACAATGTGTTTTCCACCACTCAAAAAGGTGAAAGGTCGCCCAAAAAAACGCGAGATGATACAATCTTCCTCTTTTTTTAGCAACAATTTTCTCTCATAAAACTAATAAAGTGTAGAAGCTACAGAGTTACTACACACATCTTTTTATTTCACGCACCCTATCTTTCTCTCTCTTCTGAGAAAAATGAAAAATATTTACTTTAAACCTTGTAAACAAAATGAGCGTGTTTATGTTCCACATGTCATTCTCTTATACAAAAATTTTTTTTTGCATTCTCCCAACTCGCTCGGCTCATTCACAAAAAAACTTATTTAACTTGCGTGCTTTATAAAGTTGTGACGAAAAGTGACAACAACAAACATACCGTCACCCGTTCCACACCGCCACCACCACTCTCAGCATATTATATATACTTTGATAAGTGTTATTTTTCTGAGAGAAGATAGGGTAAAAATTTTCGTGCTGGTTAGAAATGAACCAAGAACTTTTTTGACGGTGATGGAGGGTGTGTAACAAGCTACTCCAAAATATTATTTGTTCATAATAATAATATTTACTATTATTACTCTAGTCAATCATCCCATACTACATTAGAAACTAGGCAGGATGATGATTTGATTTTGATTAAAAATCCAGTAGTCTGTTTGTTTGACAAGAAAAGGTTAGAAAAATATTCACCTAGAATCTGAGCCACAATCCGTCAGAAAATTGCAGTTTGTATATAAACGACAATTATTTTCGTCAACAGATTAGAGAAAGTGTGAAAGATGATAATAATGTGTTTTGCAAAGTATTTCCCCGTCAATTTGTGGGAAAGGACGCACACACAAACAAACACTGTTTGTTTTTTAATGCCTTGTCGGTCGGTCGCCTTCAGGAAATGCGAAACAAAAATCTTTTTAAAAAAACCACCACCATCACCCTTGGGCTTGTTGTTTGTTTGTTTGTTTTGAATTTAAGGTGTAATGACACAAACAATAATAATAATTTTTTAAATAGAGTAATTTTTTATAAGTTTAAAAAGTCATTTAAATCCTCATATTTTTTGTTCATTAATCTCATAACAACCGTGTTCCCCGTTATATTGTCTCACATTGCCCTCATGATTTTCCCGATCCGAATAAAAAAATTGTTTCAGGGTAGTTTGTTGGAAAACCGTTTTTCTATTGGTAGAAAATACTACGTGCTAATCATCAAATGACACACCTATCTTATATTTTTTTCCTTTTCAAAAAAAATATGAACTGTTTTGCTTGGCAGGCGGAAACAAGCCATTAAATTAACCATTTTTTTCTTGTTAGATTTTACACTGCAACAAGTAAAGTGGCAATATGGCAGTTTGCACAGTTTTTTCTTTATCAGTATCATGATCATCATTATCAATCCATTGGGAATCACAATTGCCATCGTCCTCCTCCTCCGTGCTTCCTGTTCTCTGCCTCTCTCTGCAAAAATATAAAATCTTTCTCTCTCTCTCTTTTCACAAGTCAAGTGTGAAAATTTATGAAGTGTCGCGCGTGAGAATTGGATAATATTATTATCGCATATTTATACTTAGCAGATCGTCTACTATCTCTAATCATTGCTTACATTAACTAAACTATTCACGCATCCACAAACACATCACCAGCCGACCATTCCAATCTCATAAATTTTATTATAGTTTATGTCGCCCAAATTTTTTTTTATTCATTTTCTTCATCTCCTCCTATCTCAAGAATGAAAGGCTACCAAAAATCTGAACAAGATGTCAAGGAAGATGACGATGATGAAAATTTATAGAGCAACTTTTGCACTCACAAACAACACCATCAAGCCAACAAGTTACTATACATTTTTACAGTAACCACTAACGACAAAAAGTTAACCGTTTTAATGGCTTTTGCCAACGGTTTTCTAATCGTTCCCTAAAAAAAATTTTTTGGAGGATCTTATATAAAAAAGACAGAGGCATGTGTGCGTAGTAAGCGTTTTTTTTTCTTCTTGTGTGAATTTATCGCTGTGTTAGTTGCATGTCACCTTCAATCCCGCTAGCGACCCGAAATGTCGTCGCCTTTTTTTAAAATTTACTGCCGGAACTTTACTCTCTGAAAATATCTTGAAATAAACGCATCCACGCAATCAGATAATGTGGTGATGTAAAATACCTCTGAAAAAAAAACGGCAGCCCTTATTGTTTTTAAATGAGTTATAAATATTTCACGAGTTAGTTTCGGTGACGTATGTGCTAATTCTATGGACAGGTCAGAACTGCCATAATTCTTTTTCTTAAAAGGAGCTTCAATGTAGTTAGTTGTAGTAGAATTTTTTTACGGGAGATCACGCCTGCTAATTTTTACTAAATTGCTGTTAAACGACAAAAGGTAAATCCTCGCGTGTTGGATGGGAAAGAATAAGTGAATGGATTTTTATGGCGAAAGAGAAAGATTTATTGGTTGAAGGAGCTTATCATGATTATCTGAGAATCGTGTCTTGTTCTTTTTCGAGCAGGCTTAAAATACAGTGAATCACCTCCGCTAAAAAAATGTTCCGTTTTTACCTTTCTTAATAAGCCAGTATTTGTATGGGGCAAAATGCAACATTCATTATTTCTGCTGCTGCTCTGTGTAAAATCTTCATTTATATTTTCACTTGCAAATTAATTCAAAAATACTTTTTTTCATGAATCTTTCCTCAAATCAGTATTCTCATTCTTTTGTAGCATTCTTCCAAGCAACAAATTTCTATCCTCAGCTTTTATTCTTGTGCCATGAGTTGAAACAAAAACGCGAAGAATAAAGATTTTTTCAGTCCAGTTTTTCAAGATGCTGCCGTTATACTCAAGTTAAGCAGGAGGAGTAGAGTTAGCAAAGCTATATGACGACATTGATAAAGTAGTTGACAAAAATTTTTTGTAAATACTTCTTCTCCGCGTGTGCACACAGTACAGATTTCTGATGCAGCAGCCGTTGACTTTTTTTCTCTCTTGAAACGTTCCAAATTGATACACATTTTTCAATGGCAATAGTAATAATGCAAATGCAACAACTACTTATTTCACACTTTATTTTTTTCCCTGAGCACATGGAGCATTTTTGGGTACAAAAATGAATCCTGAATGAAAAGAGATGCTGTTTTTGTTCTGTGGAAAATCGGTTTAAAGAATTAGTTAATTATATTGGCCTCCTGTGTGTGTATATACCGCTTTTGTTACCACCTTCTAAAAACCTTTTTTATTTGAAAAGGGCATTAGCCAGGCATGCAAATGGCCAAAGTAATAATAATACAGCTTGTCACTGTAAACTACATTAGCTAATTTATGCGCGTAAAAAGTTTATTATGTAGAAGAGCAGTGAGTTCAGGTAAGAAAAAAAAGACATTATCATTATTACCCGGGTTATTTTTTTTCTCTCCAATTATTGCCTATTTTGTTTAAACCAATAGGCTCATTATCACGCATTAGTGGATGATCATAAATTTTCAGTTGGTTCAGAACTTGCTGGGGAAAAAGGGACAGAAATAGAGGATTTTACTCAGGAAAGAAAATAATGTTGTAATAACTATAAAGTTTATGGCAATGCTGCTTGAGAGAAAAAAAAGAAGGAAAAATATGTGTACTCTCGTCTGAAAAGTTGCGAGGAGGAACGCCACCTTTACGGAAGCGATGCAAGTAGGATAAACGGTGGAGAATCTTTGTCACATTCTCAGAATGCATGCTTCTCAGAATATCCCATGCTTTCCTTGAACAAAACTAAGCATTTTTTCCTTTCATTGCAACGGTTTTGGTACATAGGCTTGGTTAGGATATTTCGTCAAATTCACAGATAGCCTACTTGAGCAAGAGGAAACCTAAAAGGAGATAGTCGAACAGGACATTAGAAAAAAAGTTGAGTCCAGCAGAGCATTTTTTATGTAAAACAGGTAATTAAAATTCTCATTATATTCCTAATAGTAAAAAAGTATCATACTATAACCAAAGATCTGAATCACAGAACCAGTTCATAAACCAAAAATAAAGAATCTTTAGTTTTTTCCCTGTACGATGTAATACGTTGACAAGATGTAAATAGCGTTAGTTTTGACCGCATAATCGCTCGCATTTAAAAGGCGACAGCGCCGCAACCGCCCAAGCTAGTATATGCATAAATTTTGGCAAAATAAGTCTTAACTCAACTTGACTGCAAAAATGGGATTGTTGCAAGTTTCCAAGAAAAGGTTCCTTCCTTTCCTTTTGTTTGGAGTGCTACTGCTCCAATTGAATTCTCTAGCAAATGGCCAAACTTCAAAGAATTGGAATCCCTCAAACCTAATCAACCGGTGGGCGTTGGCAGAATTTAAGAGAATGGTAACACCAATACTGGAAAATGGCGAAAGGAATATAGTGTGGATGAGGAATTCAGAATTTCTCCAAATGACGCATCTGAAAACTATTATGATATGCAAAAGGACTTCCCCATTTATGTGGATGGCTACGACAGAGAAGTCAGTGATTCGAGAGTAGGCTTTGCATATCGGGACCAGTCCCGATAGCGTAAACGGGAAATCTGCTTGTTTTCTTTATCGGGACGTTATCGGGTACCCGTTAATAATAATTATTATGC
Organism: Coecobrya sp. COE2; assembly: GCA_027743765.1. Lineage (NCBI taxonomy): Eukaryota > Metazoa > Arthropoda > Collembola > Entomobryomorpha > Entomobryidae > Coecobrya > Coecobrya sp. COE2. The sequence continues at coordinate 23,102 of JAHZMV010005714.1, forward strand.
ATGTATTCTATTGTCCCGTAAAACCTTCAATGCATTCTACTATATGATTGTAGGTTTAAAAAATGAACTAGATTTTATTATAGACAAGTGATTAGTATTGAAATTAATTACTAATAATTATTGGAATTTTTAAAGTCCTACAGCAAATCTGTCATTCTGGTCAGATAATGATCCACTAGTTACTACTATTTTTCAGCATTTTATTCTATTAAAATAAATATTGTAGTAGATTTCAGTAGTTCAATTATGGGGTTTCAGTATTTAATTTCATAGCACAAAAAAACTACAAGAAATAAAAATGTGTAACAGGCTGTTACACATTTTTAACATACCTTCCTGTTACTAACAGGATGGTATGCCAACTTCGCTCACTGAGTTAAATGTTTATTAATTGCTGAGTTGCAGAAAATCCTAACGGAAAAATAAAATAACTGGTTGATTGACTATAATATTTATGACGAACTTTTAGAATATCAATCAAGCAAAGCCACGATTCAATGTAATTATTTAACTATTCTGAGGAAATAATGGTAAAACTGCTGTCAGAAAACAAGCATCATTGAATGTATTATTATTCAAAAAATCGCAAATTCATTACAAATAAGTTAATTGTTAATGCGAAAATTTAATTTCTGTAACTATCCACTATTCATTTAAAACTTATTTTCACAGGTGTCATTTTTTAACTAAATATTTAACTATATAAAAAAATAAAAGTGCCAAATACAGTTTGGAATACATACATAAAAGCATTAGTACTTACAAAGTACTTTTAGTACTAAATTCAAGGTTTTAATGGATAATTTGTCTTAACGGGTACCCGATAGTTTCCCCATAAGTTTGATGTCCCAATAGCTTCCCGATAAGGTAACGTTATGCAATCCCTATTCGAGAGCAACAAGCGACGGGAAAGAAGGAAACGCAGTGGGTATACTTAGGAAATTTTTAGGGATTATCTGTTGCTACTCATCTTTGCCCAGCATGTAATTATTTTTGAATTATGCTCCATTTAACTATCCATAAGTTCTTTTACAAACTCCCGGATTTTTTAATTCTTTTATAGGTATTCCAATGTCAGTCGGCCTTGCTGCAGCGATAGACCAATATTTCCCACAGTCGCCCCACTGAGTTTGTATTCCCAATAGTAAGAATAAAAGAGATGTTATCTTTGAGATTAACTTCTAGTAACATGACTCGTTTATATAAATCAATTGCTAAATAAATTATTCTTGAATGCTTTAAAAATACAAAAAAAGGATCCATTATTTCATATTGTAGCAGGTTTCATTCAATACAATTAGGGATACCTACAATAACCTCATGTTGTGCTTTACGAGTTGATCTTGGCAATTTAATGTGACAAACAACTAAGCCAGAGAATGAACGGGTTGGTTAGATATATCCAATATTTCAGCTTTACAAATGAAAAGTAGAAACACTAGATTTTTAATGAATATTCCAATTACATTCCTGTTATGATTTAACCGTGGTTCCAATTTTGTATTTTTTTGCATACAACAAAAATTCTCCCCGAATCTTGAAATTTGAGAGCGTGCTAATTGCAAATCATTTTCGCGGAAAATCTATAAAATGTTGTTTGGTAGAACAAGCGACTCCTTAAAAAAATGGAAAAACTTGCTTTTTTCATGGTACAGACTGGACGGTCGACCGGAAATGACAGTACAAAAGGGAAATACCGTTTGATGAAATCTTTTGGAAATCCTCGAAAGAATTCGAAAATTCATAACTGCATTTGGAAAATTATCAACATACGAGTAATTTTTGTACGAATTATCTTTGTATTTTAAACTCGTATAAAATACAAACATAATTCGTACAAACATTTTTGAATGTAACTAACATACAAAAATAAAATGTTATTCCAAGATAATTATATTTACCATCCTGCGGCACATACCTTCACGAAGGTTTACCTATTTTATTATATAATAGTAGTAATAATAATAATTACTATACACTTAAAAGTGTTTACAGTAAAAATGCAAGTTATATTTACCTTTTCCTGCTAGTTTTATGTACCGTTACCGTTCCAGTGTCACATTTTGGATGAACAGGTGATCATATCGTATTACCGGCGTTCTGGTGACGACGACAGGGCGGAATACCTAAGCAACTTACTTTCTTTGCCTGCGTCAGCTGAGAAATAAGTTATGATTACACTTTAGTTATTGTTGACTCATTAATTAGTAGTGAATCAACTTGACCAAGTTTAATTAAATGTTAAATTAAGTGGATTTTCTTAAATTTAAAAAGGTTTTGAACTTGGCTTGGTGTTACTTGTGGGGTTCTTATTCCAAGGGTAAATTATTATTGTATCGTCAAGTTTGGATGGTTTTAATCGTAATTGGATGCAGTATTGGGTGTGTAGTTAGCTAATCGTTTATAGATTTTGTTTAAATTCTTTGGTTTATTGTCACAGGTGCTTAATTAGTGTACAATCGGTGAAACAGGTACTGACCAGTGAGAAGAAGATGGAGGTGGGCGCACAACAGAATGTCGTCGGGGTACCAAACCCGTTCAGCATTTTCCCTGCACTGGTGAGAAAAAACTGAAAATTAATGAATGTTTTCGTGTTGTTTACCGTTACAGGTTTTTATTGTTGGTTAAATAAATAGTTAATACTCTGTTAAAGTTAAAGTTATTAAAATATCCTCTATGTGGAATTCGCAGGTTTGGAAGAATATCATATGTAATCTGGAGAGTCCTATTAACCTTTGGAACTTGTTGGAGGTGTTTCCAAAGCTGCACGAGGTCACCAAGCCGCAAGAGATTTTACTTGATAAGGTAATAATAATACGTGTACTGTATTGATGCTGGAGTGGTACTCGAAAGGTATTTCGATTTGATAAGATTAATATTTTATTCTACTGGAATTTGTTTAATAGGTCCTGCCACTGCTTTTCAAGGACCTGGATAAGAAGGATGTATTGGCATGTCGAGAAGTTTGCAAATGGTGGAATAAATCGGTTAAAAATTTTCTAGAGAATCATCCTTCTCTGCAGCCGTACGATCCCAGGTCCTATTCCAAGCAAATTTCTTACCGTTACTGCACCCTGGAGTCCAAGGAGATGAGCGGGATATGGATAAGGACCTCATATGAACTGGAGAAGATATGTAAAGAATCCCAGGATCTTATGGAACATCACAAAGTGATTCCCACCTTCATTGGAAGGTCTTTGAAATTCGGCCGTTATTGCTCTACTGTGAGATGGTTCCAAGCTGAGAAACTTCTTAATGAAAATAACGCAGGAAGAGGTGTTTGGTACACAGATTTTATACTGCCCGACGATGGTCGATGCTCTACTTCCGGTGATTTTTCCTATTTTATAGGGCTTCAAAAATGTCTGACAAAACTCCCCAATCTCAGGGCTCTTTCCGTTGGAGAATCGCCCTTGTATTCATCTTTGAAATGGAACTTTGCTGCATGGAATAGGCAGACTGGAAGTCTTTCGAGCCTACAGGTACCTGACATACCTTCACTGAAAACCCTTGAAATGACTGGGTTCACTAGGTGGAAATCCGGGAGTAATTCTGAACGTTGGAGCCCTCAACAGGAGTTCTTCCACTTGCTTCTCAACAAGTACGCGCCCCAACTTAAAAAATTGAGGATAGCTTCCATTTTCTGGAAAGACGAGTATGGAACAAGACTCCAAAATCTTACCGAGTTTTGCTTAATTTTGGAGAGTATTGCGGAGGGCATTGGGTACACTTACCAAAGAGGAAGCGAAGATTCACGTATTTTACGTTCCGTAATTTCAAATCTCAGCTCTCCCAATTTGAAGAAATTTGGTGTTGAAATGAAAGGCGACTGTTCGTTTCAGTTTTTGAAAGGATTTTGTGAGGAGATTGAAACTCGATCTTTTAATGTACTTACCATCCGGGCGTGGTCCATCCTCCCTGACATTAAGGAACGGCAGGCCTGCTATCAAAATACTTTGCCAAGTCTTCCAAGTGTGTTATGGCTAACACTAAAAATTGGTTCCGGTGATCCAAAAGCGTTGTCAACTTACCTCTCTGCGTATTTTCCTAATCTGGAATACATGGAAATTCGAATTGAGTATAATGAAAAATTGATACAACATCATCTTCGTACCAGTGAGATAGCAGCGGTTTGGAAATTATACCCGAACATGAAGACATTCGTTATCAACAATGATTCTTACGCCAGGGAAATGTATGAACGAGATTGATATAATTAATTACTTGATAATTATTGTATACTTTGTTAACCGTTTTAACTAAACCAAAATGACCTAAATATCGTAACCCGTGAATCCACAATTGTGAATTTTTTACTTAAATGAAACCGAGTTATCTTTAACAATTATTTTTTAATTATGCAAACAATATTCATATAAAATAAACTGTTATTTTACTTGTATAAATTAATTATGACTCGTTTAATCTAGATTAATAGCATTTAATTTAACATGTTTGTTGCCTAAAATTGATTATGTAATCAGTGTCTCTTTTCAAAAATAAATGTACACAAAACAGTACTTGATTTTTAACTATATTCATTTTATTTAATGAATCTCCACTACTTCCCATTCGCTTAACTTTTAATTTTTACTAAGTATTTGGGGTAATGTGATACTCATCTCTGCTCCTATCGAAAACTGTAGTCTTTTATGTCACCAATTAACCCTTTTTTAAAAACTATTTAAGATACTTTGTAAAAATTTATTGAACACTCATTTTGCAGCATAATTTGCAGGCAGTATAACATCACAACTAAATTAATTAGCATCATTATCTTTTTTCCATCTCAAGACTAAAATTATCGCAGCTCAGTAGGATTTAAATCCCGTACATGGCTAACATTATACTTTCAAAACTGTAGCGTTTTATTGAATTATTGTGTATCAGGTAATTTAATTGCTTTATAAAAAATCGCCCGGTTACACCCCCGCCAACCCGCCAGCACCAAGTGATCACAGCATCTCGTCTTGAATCTCTGTTAACGACCACCGGCGGCAGCATCCTCGTCAACAGGTGATATCATCTTTCTCGTCTCATGTTATCCACATTTTTTTTGCTGTTTTATACCACCTTAATTGCTCGCTTTTTTTTAAAACTGGGTATTTAAAGTTAAATTGATCAAGGCGAAAATATGTTGGCCCAGGATTCCAATTTGGTTTTTGATTGTGAGATTAATATTGGTCCGGTGATGAATTTGCATAAAATTCTCTTATCGAGAAACAAAGAAAATCAGTTTGGTGTCCAGGATTGGATCAAAGTTGGTAAATTTAAATGTGTGATAGCTCAACCTGAATTTGATTACATCAAAAAGAGACTTATCTTCCGAGCCTACTTTGGAATTGTGAAATCGCCCAAGGAGGACCCTAACCCGGTGACCCGAGCATATTTTAAAGTTACGTGTTGTGCAATGGAGATAAATGGCGATCCGACAGATCCACTGGAAACCTTCCAGGTGAAAGTCACCCCGAGTACAACTTTTAACTTTGGGAATGCTGCGCTTGAGTATAGTGGTAAGTACTTTATTTATTTTTTGATAAATTAATTTAATTAGCTTTTATGGTTAATTTAAACCGGTGGCATTGGAGGATTTTAAAAATGGTTTTTATTGTTGTTTTGTAGTTACTTCTGAGGAGGAAGCGGTCGGCGAGGAGGAGGCTCCAATTGCGGTGATGGAAGTGGATTCTAACACTTATCTTAATCAACAATTAAATATAAAAATCAATTTCGATTATTATTTTGACATGATGTAAAAAAGCGTAAAAATCCATTTACATTTTAAAAGGACACTCTCGTTTTTATGTTTATATTGTGATGCATGTGTATGTAATAAAATTAAATAAGGGTTTAAATCTTAACATGAATGCTCATCTTTCAATAGTTTATTTCATTGACTGCATTACTTGAACAAGTAATAAAAAATCGAGCCAGACAAAAAAGTAATTAGCAATTTTAATTTCATGGTTGGATAGTTACTTAAGGTTCAGGACCTTCCTTCAGTACCTATGTGAAAGCTACAATGTTATCTCTGAACATACGACAGTAAGTTTTGTAACAAATTAATTCAAAACAAGTATCAAGAAAAGTTTGATAAGCTTCCAAGGTCCACGTTAGGTACTTTATAATCGACAAATGACGACTCATCAAGTTGATGGGAGTCTTCCTTATTTCGGCGTCTGACTTCGTAAATTTCTTTCCGGCTTTCCACTGAGAATATAAAAAAAAATGCAAAATGAAATAGCAATTATAAAATCTTACTTTATAATTAACATATATTTTCTTTGAATTAGGAAGAATTCTTACTGCTTTTCGGCCAGCCGTTTCAACTCGTACTCCCTCCATGCGGGAAGTGCCCATAAATTTTTACCATGCATTCCAAGTCCGTGCTGATATGGCGGATGACGGTGCTCAGGAGTAGGAACTGGCTCATTGTTCGCTTCACGGTTAACGTTGTCCGAAGCTCGAGAATTAAGTCCATTTGGAGACCGGGATCGCGATCGACTAGGTGGATGGTCAAGTGAAAGTGTCCTGCTACGTCTTCCCTGAGAAACTAGCAGATTGGAATCTAAGGCATTTGGATGATTACGTTCGTCTTCCAAGTCCACATGCATCAGCTCGGGAACAGGGCTTTGAACTTGTGGCAGTGCTGAAGCCCCGGAAGTTGACTGATGAGAAGCTTGCACTAGAAAATGTAAGAAAAGAAATATTTCGTAATTAACACTGATTAAACGACCGAGTGATTTTTATGTTTCCCCACTAATTGTTATTACAAATCTTACCTGTTAATTGATTATCGCTTTCCTGATAAACATTTTCAGAATCTTCGTGATTTCTGTCCATGGACCCAATCTGCATTAAGTCCCAAGTCATTAAATCATTGTCATCGCCTTCCCCGGGATTCTGTTGGACGGCTGTTGACTCGGGATTAAATGTGGCCAAAAATTCGTCCATGCCTTCCGCCGCCAACTGCATCTCTTCATCGGTTAACCCTAAAAAGAGGGCTGGGTCTTTTGAG